>BMAO01026143.1:0-98757 GCA_019973975.1 Trichonephila clavata
ACAAATTCAATCAGAAATTAACGAAAAAATCTATTTGTTAACTTTTTTTATAATATTAGTTTCTGTTTACATCTATAATTTTTTATTGCAGAGAGCGTAATTACTGTTGGATATGATTACGTTTGCTTTAAAACGTTTCTAGCCTTCTGTAATAATTTTTAAAAATATTTTTCAAAAATTGATTTTTACAATGTATAAAAGTACTTTCCCTCCTTACGAGTTTTTAAAAAATTTATATTTTTGGGGGGGGGGGGGAAGGGGATGTAAAATTTTTAAAAACAATGAGTTTAATTAATGATTTTAAAACATTCATTTTTTAAGAATGCAACTTAAAAAAGAACCCGCAAAAAAGTAAACGAAAAAATTCATATTTTTTCAATGTAAAATATATATATGTACTACTTCTGTCATTTTGCTTTTTGACCTTTTATCTCGCTATAATCTTACATGAAGTTTTTTCACACACCGTCGAATAGTTATAAAAATAGACTTCTAATAGAAGCATGACTTCGATATAATTTCTTATATTTTTCATACAATAATATTTTCATTAAATTTCTCACAAATAAATTGCGCGGAAAAACTTAATAAAAGTGTAATAATGATAATATTTGATGTACAGCATAGAGAGATGCATAATAGCAATTATTTTTCAGTATTGATTCAAATGTCTATTTTTATGTTATTAATACTTTACAAAAATTCAAAAAAAAAAAAATTATTAATCCGTTTACATTAAAAATATATTTTGCGTTGTAATATAATTAAAATATTTGTTCTAATCAAGATATGGAGTTAAAAATATCTAGCCAAAAAGAATAAATCAGTGGAAAAGAAATGAGAAGAATGGTTCCCACGTTTTTTTAACAAGCTAATTAAGGCGCGTTTGTGTTCGAGTGTCGATGTCGTCCCCCTCCCCCCCTGTAAATCATGAGATGAGTGAGAAGTTTCAAAGGAGTGGTCCTTAGATTCCTTCCCTTTTCCCGTTCTAGGAGGATCCAATTATCATATTGTAGAACCACACTTTCGTCTCTTTCATAGCAATCCTCCAAATAAAATATCAGAAAAGTTAATTTGAATAGAGACATGATAGAAAAATCAAAAGTATGAAAAAGCATTCACTTTGAAATAAATGTAAATAGTGAAAGAGAAAAAAAAAAGAACGACAAATTAAATTTACATTCAACCATTATTTTGATTAATTTTTTTTAATAGAAAGGACTGAGAATTATTGGAGTAATCCAATATCATCCATTTTCAGTTTTCATGTCCTTAATTTAAAGTTACTGAGTTACACACAGCAATGATTTTGCCACTTTCTTCTAGTAAACTAAGGAAGTGATTTTCCCTTTTGTGAGCATAATTTTCCAGGCACAGAATGTTCAATAATACATTAAATTTGAAATAGTATATGGCTGTGGAAATTATCTAAAATCTGAACTTTAAAATAACTTCAGCAATAAGTTTTAAAATTGTAATTAATCCTGAATTGTACCCAATTTATTAAAATGCTTTTAAAATTTCAGAAATATAATCCCTGAGTTAGAGTTGGAAAGACAGTAGTGTTTTAAAAAAGAAATTTAAAAACTGCATTCACATATTTGTTTAAATAAAATAAAAGAAACTGAATACACAAAGAAGTATAACATTTCAGTCAACACTGAAATTCTAAAAATCACAGCTTCCTGTTGTGAATGTGTGGTGGTGTGGAATTTAGGAGAATGAAATGTTATTTAATTAAATCCTCCACATAAAAAGTATACAAAGATAGCATGTCAAGTTATTGAGATTTTATACATATATTGATAGAAATTTTATACATATGAAACAATTTTTAAAAAAATTACTCAACACACACACACAACAGTAAATTATAACATCAAATACTTCCTCACTAAATTATATATATATTGACATAAAAATAGTTAAGAGGAATATATAGTGAGTAAATATTATTCCTTCCTATCAAAAATGCCATTTCAAAATGAATAGCTGCTTCAATATATTAAGATGACAAAGATTTTGAAGTTCAAAATGTGTGTGTAATATATATATAGATTTTTTTTACAAATAAATTATTTTATTATAGTTATACTGTGGTGAGGTAGTATGTTGGTCAAGAAATATTTATACCAAAATAAACAATTTTTGTTTTATTTTTTAATAACGATATGTTTTTAATACTTATATAAAGAACAAATTAAAATTCAGTATTCATTTTTTTAAAAAATAATAAATCTGCAACCCTTCTAAATTATTTTGAAGTACCTTCATAATATAAAAAGTATGAATATTTTTCAGAGCATCTTTTTCTATTATGATCTTATTTAAGTCAGGGCAGTTTTGTTACAAAAGCTGCTGAATTGTTCATGGTGCTAAATACTGGCTAAGTTGCAGCCTTAGTGCCAGGAAGAAAAAATGGGGAACTCTGACAGTTTTTAAAAATTTGAACAATTATAACTTCAGGTTCTTATTAAAATATGCAGTTATATTTCCATCTACCTCTGAAATTGGCACATCCTATTGGACTAAGTGAAGGCATTTCTGGACAGTGTAGAATTGATAATTAAAAAAATATATGCCATAAATTTGGGACTAAAACCGAGTAGTGAAAAATTGAAGCAAGCACTGAACATTCGGAACAGTAACGGGAAATTTGGGATAATGTACAATCAAGTTCAAAGGAAATTATTAAAGGAATTAAACACGAGAAAGAAAAAATGTATTAATCCTTCTTTTTAACAACCCCCAAATTAAAAAAAAAAAAAGGAGGAAGAAAAACTTATACATTTTTCTTCATTAAAGTAAAATTTTCAGGAAAAATCAATCTCATTTTTTAAAACAAATATTTAATTTGTATATCTCAATACATCAAATTCAAAATTTTATTTCAAGAAACTATAATTCAATGAAAGAAAACAGCCACTGTCATGTAATAATAATAATATATTCTTATTATTAGAAATCTTATTTTTTTAAAAAAAGAATTCTGTAAGAAATTTTTTTTTTTCAAAACCTATATCAAAACCTTGCTTTTACTGGAATATGTGTTCCAAGCAAAATATACATTAAGGTATTTTGAAAATTTATCATTATTTTCCTGCCAGTAATAATTAATTTTGAAGTACTGAAAACTTATTTTAAAATTATCTCTACTCAATATAGCTAAAAAAAAAATAAATAATAATACTGTTTCATGAAATTTACTTAAAAATTTTTTTTAAAAAAAAGTACATCAATACTACTGATGATTGAAATGATTATAATACTATGCTTTTTAATAATTTTTTAAAAAAATTTTCAGTTTTATACTACAGAATTTTAAGTTTAATCACACGTTTTAAGCATAGCTGAAATGTGAATCTTATTGTGAACAATGGTTATAATGAATTTTCAGCAAAGTAAGAACAGAACTGAAAAATAAATTATACCCTTTATATATTAGCTAAATTACAATATAAACATAATTTTGGACTGTTTTTTAACTGAAAAATTATATGGAATTCAAGTCAATTTTTGTTTAGCATAAGCTGAAATTAATTTTAATTCTAAACAGTATTTAAAAGGCAATGCATCTAATTCCTACCATTTTATAACAGTCAATATGATATAGATAAATATAAAACACAATTTTCTTTCTTTATGAATAATATACATATATAATTATTATATTATATATCAATATTTTTCTAGTTATGTTTCTTAGAATCTGTTTTCTATCATTTAGCTTTGTGGGTAGTATAATTTTGTCTTATTATTTTTTTTCATTTTATTATACTATATATATATATAAGAATATTGCTCTAAATGAAAATATGATTTAATTTCAGCTGCAAAAGTTAAAAGGTTTTTGTAACAATAATCCTCAAGTGTCTGTTTAGAAAAAATTTGCTAAACCTGATTCAAATGTTATAAGGATTAATAAAAATTTACTAAAAATTGCAAATAATCAAAAATATATCAATAAACTAAAATATTTTACTCTTCTATTTTAAGTCTACAATACAGTTACAGTTCTACATTTGTTTTTCCAGTTTCACTTAATATTTTTAAAAATTTAATCTTAATTCTTATTTTATAAACATACCATATTTCTAATGTGTGTGAACTTGTATACAACAAATAAACAATGAAAACATATTTATATCTTAAAATTCAAACAAAAATTGAAAAAACATTGAAATTGTTCAGTAGTAAAGTTATAAACAATAAACGCACAATATTTATAATAGGTTATTAGATGCACACATACTGAAACACACACTCAACACAGCATATCCAAAAAATACAATATATTGCACTTTTTTTTTCTAATTATGTTGAAAGTAGCCAATAATTCATAGAGAGCCAAATATAGGAACCCCAAAACAGTGGAATTTGAATTCCAAGGCTGTAAAAAGTAGGAATAAGTGCTGCCAACGAAATTGCGCATTACACGTCCGGCCTTGTTTGTTCCTTTTATCTATCAGACTTAGGTCGGACGAGTAATGCGCGATTTCTCATTGGCAGCAACTATTCCTATTTTTTACAGCATTGGAATTCAAATTCCTCTGTTTTGGGGTTGCTATATTTGGCTCTTTATGAATTATTGGCTACTTTCAATATAATTACAATAAAAAAGTGCAATATATTGTATTTTTTGGATATACTTTGTTGAGTATGCTATGTTGAGTGTGTGTTTCAGTATGTGTGAATCTAATAATCTATACAAATAAATAAAATTGAAGTGTCTGTTTGTAATTTCAAATTAGCAGTTTTTTACTAAAGGCATTTAAAGGTATATACGGTACTTATATCAAAAAATAAATTTTTAAAATTTTTGTCTTTCTGTCTGTCTGTCTGTTTGTTTGTTCCGGCTAATCTCTGGAACTTCTGGTCCGATTTTAAAAATTCTTTCACCAATGGAAAGCTACATTATCACGGAGTAACATAAGATATATTTTATCTCCATATTCCCACGGGAACGGGAGCTATGCGGGTAAAACGTTGACGTTGCTTACTTCCCACCAAGTTGGCGCAAAATTATGTATTTGTTCAATAATGGAAATTTTAATAGAAATTTTCTCACACATTTGTAACAAATAACTGAAACATAGTGTAATTTAGCATCTTTACAAAAAGCAATTTTTTAAATGGTTTTTTATTAAATGTCTAACGTTTATTACGAAACGTTTGTTAAATGTCAAACTCAAACTTTGAGAAATATCGCCAAGTTGGCTAAGAAATTCTCTATTCCGAAAATCCCAGATATTTTAATGCAAATTTTCTCCCACTTTTTAAAGAGGAAAACGAAATAAAGTTTCGTCGAACTGTGCGCGTGATATTGAAAATTCTATGGTAATATTAATTGACAGTTTCATAAAAAATTTTGATTTATCGAATATTTATTACTTTGAATTTTTTTTAAACCTAATTATACAATATTCATATTTTGCACAAAATTTTTCACTTATACTGAGCCTTGATATTTTACATGGATGTATTACTTTGAAGATATATATATACTAGATACTACTATGGAGAGGAAGCCATACAATGTCATTCGCCGAGTAAAATTAAGGAGCTTTACGCAATACTTATTTCATCTTCGGTCTTTCTAATTCTCAAACCCACAAGAGAGTTAAGGGGCATTAAAAATTTAAAAAATCCTTTTTATCAGCTATTAGACCCTCTGATTAAAAATCTAACATTTTTTTTTTTTTTTGTTCAGTTGAGATTTGCAAATAGCTTTTGTGTGTGTGTGTGTGTTTAATTTGCAATTTACGTAAAATTAAATCATTTAAAACTTCTTCATTCTGTATTGTTTAATATTTAAATTTGTCCGTGTGAAGAACGGGTATACCAGCTAGTCTATCATAAATATTGTGCGTTTATTGTTTATAACTTTACTACAGAATAATTTCAATGTTTTTTCAATTTTTGTTTGAATTTTAAGAAATAAATATGTTTTCATTATTTATTTGTTGTATACAAAATCATTAGTAATATGGTATGTTTATAAAATAAAAATTAAGATTAAATTTTAAAAAAATATTAAATGAAACTGGAAAAACAAATGTAGAACTGTAACTATATTGTAGACTTAAAATAGAAGAGTAAAATATTTTAGTTTACGGACATATTTTTGATTATTTGCAATTTTTAGTAAATTTTTATTAATTCTTATAACATTTGAATCAGGTTTAGCAAATTTTTTCTAAACAGACACTTGAGAATTATGTGATTATTGTTACAAAATCATTTTAACTTTTGCAGCTGAAATTAAATCATATTTTCATTTAGAGCACTTCTTATCTATACAAATAAATAAAATTGAAGTGTCTGTTTGTAATTTCAAATTAGCAGCTTTTTACTGAATGTATTTAAAGGCATATACAATACTTGTATCAAAAAATCAATTTTTAAAATTTTTGTCTGTCTGTCGGTCGGTCTATCTGTTTGTTCCGGCTAATCTCGGGAACTTCTGGTCCGATTTTAAAAATTCTTTCCCCAAAGGAAAGCTACATTACCAGCGAGTAATATAAGATACATTTTATTCCAATATTCCTACAGCAACGAGAACTATGCGGGTAAAACGTTGATGTTGCTTACTCCCCGCCAAGTTGGTACAAAATTATGCATTTGCTCAATGATGGAAATTTTAATAAATATTTTCTCACATTTGTAACAAATAACTGAAACATAGTGTTATTTAGCATCTTCACAAAAAGCAATTTTTAAAGGGTTTTTTATGGTTATTATTTACGTTACGTTTGTTAAATGTCAAACTCAAACTTTGAGAAATATCGCCAAGTTGGCAAAGAATTTAAATCCCAGATATTTTAATGCAAATTTTCTCCCACTTTTTAAAGAGGGAAACGAAATAAAGTTTTAGCGAATTGCGCGCGCGTGATATTGAAAATTCTATGGTAATATTAATTGACAGTTTCATAAAAAGTTTTGATTACTTAAGTAGTTTTCATTAGTTTGAACTTTTTTAACCTAATTATACAATATTCATATTTTGCACAAAATTTTTCACTTATACTGAACCTAGATATTTTACATGGAGGTATTACTTTGAAGATATACTATGGAGGCATCCATACAATGTCACTCGCCGAATAAAATTAGGGAGCTTTACGCAATACTTATTTCATCTTCGGTCCTTCTAATCCTCAAACCTTTTGGAAAAAGTACAAAGACTACATGGCGGAAGATATTTTGCGACGAAAAACAACCAAATATGCCTTTTAATGAACAAATCTGCAACGAAACGCAATAAAGGTTTTCAGAATGGTTAGGAAGAAGCTATATGATTTTGGAATGATTAGCCTTAGACGTGTCGACGGAAATGGCTTTGATAATGAAATTACATGAGAATTAAATTACGATTTTATAGCATTGCAGCATCAAGTAACAGAATTTACACCTCAATTAACTCCAGAACAAAGTCACATTTTCCAACAAGTGTTACGCAAAGTAGAATCCATCAGTGGTGCACTCTTTTTTCTCGAAGCCCCTGGAGGAACAGGAAAAACATTTTTGCTAAACTTATTACTAATGACCATCAGAAAAACCCAGAAGATAGCAGTTGTTATGGCTTCTTCTGGTACAGTCGCGATTTTACTGACCAAAGTTCGTACTGCACATTCTGTTTTAAAATTATCACTTAATCTTGCATTTGAAGATTCACTCATCTGAAATTTCAGAAAAAATAGCTCTCAAGGCTGGATGCTTCCACAATGTAAGCTTTTAGTGTGGGATGAAAGTACGATGCCTCATAAGAAAGTTATAGAAGCGTTAAATCGGACTCTTCAGGATTTACGAGATAGTACAGATGTTATAGGAGGAATGGTAGCTTTATTATATATTGGCTGGTGAATTCAAGCTTATGCGGAAAAGTTGAAAAATTCAGTCTGAAAACGAATATCCCACGGAGTTCTTAAATTCACTTGAACTTTCGGGTGTACCCTCACATAAACTTCAATTAAAACTAAATGTACAAGTTATGCAGAATCTCGATGCTACACAACTATGTAAAGGAACGAGGCTTTGGATCACAAAACTGATGCAGAATATACTTGGTGCCAATATTTGAACATATGTCATGAAAAGGGATAGTGTTATCATACCTCTAATTCCAGGTATCCCCACTGACCTACCGTTTCAATTCAAACAAGTTCAATTTCCAGTTTTACTGTTGCTATTAACAAAGCTAACATTTCAGGTAGCAGGGGTGCATTTGGAAAAGCAATATTTTCCCCGTGGCTAACTATATGTAGCCTGATCGGTGTGCAATGCCCAAATCTTCACATATTTGCAACTGACAGAAGAACATATAATATGGTATACAGTAGCATCTTAGAATAATATTCTGTTTTGAGCTCTTTTAAAGAGGAATTATATATTAAACATAGATACTTTTGATTTTTAAAAATATTAATAGTTTAAGTTACTGAATTTGTTGTTAATTATAATAATAAATTACGTTTTCAGTTTTTTTAAACTAAGCTCAATTTTAGACATTTTAAATTTTATTGGTTCCAGTCAAGCAATAAAAAAAATTACCATATTATATTATTTACTTTCCAATGATAATGATTACGACTTTGACAGTTATTTAAAGACATCAACGCGAGCGGAGCCGCGGGTAAAAGCTAGTATAAAGTATAATTAAATGAAAAAAATAATAAGACAAAATTATACTACCCACAAAGCTAAATGATAGAAAACAGATTCTAAGAAACATAACTAGAAAATATTGATATATACAGAGGCGGATTAAGCGGCTGGCGGACCTGGCGGCCGCCAGGGGCCCCGAGCACCAGCAGGAGCCTCAAGCTGATAGACTTCAGTTGTAAGTTCAACGTGCAACAAAAAAAATCTTGTACTGATATTGCAAACCCAATTATTACCCACGATTTGAATCGTATAACAATTAGTGTTGCCCTCATATATTGCATGTAATTGCGGTTGAAATCTGTTTTTTTTTAGATTGTTTTCCTGAACTTTGGTCTTTAATATATGTTTTCGGTTCCAAGTTTTTAAAAAGTTGATCCTAGAATACTTATATTAAAATAATGATCCCAGATCTCCAGGGCCGGACCGTGACCTTTGGGGGCCCTGGGCTAACGATATCTGGGGGCCCCCAAATAATTAAAAATTTATTTTCCTTAGAAAGATTTTTGTGGGAGAAAATTTAAAATACATGAAACTTAAGGGTTTTTTTTATTTCAAACAATTTAAATACATTATAAACAATAACATAATTTACAAAAAAAATCTTTTCTATACTTTGTGCTGCAAATTCTTTTATTTGCTCATCCCATTTTAAGCCTTTAGTGAGATTAGTATTAATAGAAAGAAGTCATAAATAAATAAGTCTAGTATTTATCACTGTCCTATATTTCTATGTAGGACATTTTAGAGAATGCACGCTCCGCTTCACTAGTAATAGGGAGCGTTATTAAAATCTTTAAAATGGTATACAAAATTGGAAAACGTCAACAAGTTTTTTTTCAGAAATTAAATTTAACATATCACTACAAGTATAGGATAGCTCAGTTTGTTTTAGATAAGTTTCGAGTTTATATAACACCTTCATTTACTAAATGTTGGTCTACATCACCTTAATAGTAATCAATAATAGTGCGTACGCTTTTCAGGTGGACGTTCCCCTTCCTTTGATCTTGCAAATCCATCAAAAATTTTGATTTCTTACTATATATTCTGTATATACTTGGCTTCTATTAAAATCAAGGATTAGCTGATCTAACGCAACAATAAACGTGTCCCTTTTAAAATTGTCTGTCCCAAACAGTTTTTTCTGTCAATTTATCTGCAAATTTTGAAATAACCCGTCTCTTGTTCACATCACTATATTGTATTTCTACACTAGGACTTAATTTTTCGCTGGTCTTGATACTCCTTTAGTTTTTTTTTTTTTTAATTCATCTATATTACTTATAAGCGTTTTTAATGACATAATTAACTTATTTCCTTCACAATGAGTGAATATTAACGCCTCGCTATTCAGCTACACGAGGGCTTTTGGCGACAGACCTCGTAATTTTGAGCCATGGTCAAGTGACGAGGACGACACCTCAGTTTGCAACCCCTCTCCGAACTACCACACCAACGGAAGGACGTTTGAGCTCTCGACCGATTTAACCCCTTCTCTGTCGGATTTTTTTTCGAATTTCTGGTCCAAAAAAAACATTTTTTTTTATTGCTGAAATTTAATATGTACTATAGTCTATAAATTTAAAAATGTAATTTTTTTTTGTCAGAAAGCAGTTTTTTCTAGACTTACGGGTGGTCCAATATATTATATCTCATCTACTGATCTCCAGTTTTCACTGCAATGCATCAAGATTTAGGCTTAAGAAAATATACTCTGATACTATATTTATTTATGTTATTGCTTTGAGGTTAATATTTGAGAAATAAAAGTAACACAAAAAAAATATATACATAAAAAACTTTTAAAATTATGTAAAAAATATTTCGGAAGAAAGGAGTAAACAATTTTTCATCATTTGACCAATACCACTGTTCAACTGGCTTTTTTACTATGCCCTGCATGATCCAAATACACAATAAAATTCTGACCTCTTCCTTACAAGTGGCACGCCATTCCCGCTGCTTTGAATGCATTTTAGATTTCTGGGAATTAAAGCATTGTTCAGCATATAAATTAGTTTCCTCCACTATCAGCTGGAACATAGAACCATCGAAAAAATACTCAAAATATTGAATCAAATTATCATCACTAAAGTTTACCAATATTCCAGGGTTTTCTGTAAAATCAAAACGAGGAGTAGCAAGACACACTGTTTTCTCTTCTACCCACATCCTCGCTGAGCTTATATCATCATCTTCAGGTTCACTAGACTCAGAAAAAATATCATCAGTTGATAAATCAGAGCTATAATCTTCCGAATTAGAAATATTAAATTCACTGTCCTCAGACTCACTCTCCGAATCCATCATAAAAGCAATTTTGACGTGTAAAAATTACACTAGCGAGAGCGAATTTATAGAAAGTACAAAAATATTCTGTTTTGGTTCGAGCGGGAAATCTTGCTTGGAAAATTGTGAAAAGTAGTACTAGTAGCGCAAACTCTTAGAAATATTCGGAAATACAAAAAATAATCGCAGAATTCACAGAGGCGTCTGCGTAGCGACCAATTCAATTTCAGTGATGCAATGTTTTCCTTCGTCGCATGTCATGCGACGCCGACTATACGGGCACGAAATTGCCAAACGTATGAGATGCGAAGCCAACAGAGAAGGGGTTAATGTGCATCGCACCCCTACACGGTGGGCAGTGTAGGGGTGGTATTGGGATCGAACTCATGACATGCCAGCCACGATCCGATACCTTGACCACTAGGCTACTGCAACCACTATTCCCTTCACAGATGTCCAAACCAGGAGTTTGTAATTGTTTATTAACTGAAAAAATTAAATTTTTGAAAAATTTCTTCCTAAAATATAGTTAAAATGGCAATTTCGAGTTTTGAAAATTTATTAAAAAAATTACTGCGTTTTTTCGGAAATCAATTTTTTAATTTTCATTGTCACTAAATGTCTTCAGAATATTTATGTTATTACTATATTTATCTTTTAAGGCTTCAACAGCATCGTAGTGACAAGACCATCTGGTCTGACTTAAACTTTTTAAGGTAACTTTCAGTTTAGTTTCACGATTTCCACCTACGGGTCGAAGCAGAAAAGAAAACATTGTTGCACTAAACCAAAGAAGTTCACTATTTCATTTGAAACCTTAATTGATTCTGCACCAACCAGACTGAGAATGTGCAGCCCATGGCACATAATTAGCGATTTTTTTTTTCATTTAGAAGAACTGCTCATCATTATATCGACCGGACGTATTGGCAGCGTTGTCAAATATCTGTCCCCTACAAGTATCCAATAGCAGTCCATTTGTTTCTAAAAATTCTTGTAGAGAATTAAGTATGTATAATCCGGTGTGACTACTAATATTTATTAATGAGACATATCTTTCATAAACTTTTCCTTGAAAACAATATCGTAGTACAATAGCAAATTGGTCATTGTGGGACAAATTTGGTGTTGAATCCATCAAAATAGAATAGAACTTTGTGTCAACATTATTTATTTGAGTTGTAATTGTTAATTATTTGCTTGCCCATGATCTCGATTATTTGTTAATATATAGTTTTTGGCAAGTACGATATTAACGATTTTAGTCGTAATGTTCACGAATGAATGGTTCGAGCTCTCTGCTAGCAGTTCCAGTGCGCCCATAAAATTACCATTATGAGGAGAACCAAAAGCTTCCTCTGTACCTCATAATACTAAACCTCTCATAGCTAAACTACCGCAATAACATGTTTGAGGACATTGTGGTAATATTATATTGTGTATCTATTGTTAGTTGCCTTTGTAACTGTTTATCTAACAATGGAGAGGGCATGACTAAGGAAATTCATTAGAGGGAGATTTTGTGTAATAGTGTAGTACTCCTTTAGGATGTTCAACCCTGAATATAATAGCGTCGAATAGAAAATTTGAGATAGTATATTCAATAATAGTTCCGAGAAAATAGCCTTCGAAATTCATACTTAGCTTTTATACAATTGTTTTATTCAACTCCAGCGATGCAGTGGCATATGTGGTAGTGCACCCGCATTTCGCGCGGTCTGTCAGGGTTCGAGAAGCGCGATCAACTTGCTTTGTTTTTTTATCAATTCATTTGATTATTTTTACAATTAAATAAATTTATTTAAAAAAATGCTTAGTAAATATTTTATGCAATTATTTTATATTTTAAAAACTAAAACAATTACTATAATTATATAAATATTTAACTTATATTTTATAAATATATTACAAATAATTTTATAATTTGATAAAAAAAATAGTTTTATAATATGTAAAATTGTTTATGATGTTTTATTATTGCATTTATTTTACAATTATATAAAATATTTGATAAGAAAAATTTCTTAATTGTAAAAATAACTAAATGGAATTGGAAAAAAAGCAAGTCTCTCTACCGAGCGATTCAACCCTGACCGATCGCAAAAGAAGCTGGTGCGCTATCACATATGCCACTGCATCGCTGGAGCTGATTAAAACTTAATTGTATAAAATGAATTGTAGTAGGAATTTCGATTGCTATTTTCTCCAAATTCCGCTCATTCGGCGCTATTACATTGAGGATTGAACATCCTAAAGTAGTGGTCTTCAAACTGTGTTCCACGGTACCCTGGGGTTCTACGAATCACAATAAGAAATCTAGAAGAAACAAATGTGTATGCAAAATTGATTCACGTTCTCTATGAAGTTTACAAGTTACAAGTATCTATAGCTCATCCCCCCCCCCATTCATTAGCACTGAAAATTTGTTTTCATATATCATAACTTTATTTTTCAATATTTTTAAACATTTATTATGAAATAATAAAAGAATAATTAAACGGTTTAAATTTATATATATATATATCTATACTTTCTACTCTAGATTGTGAATATTATAGTGTTTACTATCTCGGGCTCCACGAGATAATTTTATGCTCATTAGTTAGCACAATGTCTTCAAAAACTAAATAGTTTTCTAATGGAAAATGCACCTTTTTATATAAGTGGAAAACAACACCTACAATGAAGGAAAACGAACAACATGTTAATAGAGAGTTGATGTTAAAATCTAAATTTAAGCAAGAACAGCTTCTAAATTTTAGGTTTCAAATTCTCTCTCATGTAAAATACACGCTATTTCTCATACATCTATAAACATTTTAATGCCATTCAGAACATTGTGTAAGTGAAATGTGTTTTTCAACGTAAGTGGCTAAGGAAACAATGTATAAAAGCAAATTATACTCAGAATAAGTAATGCAATTGCACTTAATCTCAAAAGACTTAGACTTCGACAGTTCGTGTGAAAAAAAGGAAGCACATATCTCAGTTATTAAATATAATGCATGGATAGGTGCCACTTGTGTGTGAATCATATATTAATATTATTAATGAGTAAATTATATTAACAAAAATTAGATTAGAGTTTTTTTAATAATAAATTCAAATACTTTTTTTAATTGCTTTTGCATGAAGTGCCTGTATAACATGTTGATCTACTATAAATATTACTTTCAGACATATTCTTCGACGTATGTGTTTGAAATGGGGTTCCACGGAAACACTTTCTAGTTCTAGTTGTCCCACGAAAGCACTGTCAAATTTTAAGGGTTTCGTGAGTTTAAAAAGACTACATACTGTTCTAAAGGAGTATTGCTATACACAAACTCTCCTTCTCAAATGAATTTCCTTAGTCATGTCCTCCCCTTGTAAAACAGACTCATTTTCTTTTCGTGTCAACCAAATTAACACTGAATTTTTATGTTCAATAGAATTTTCATGATTTTCTAAGCAACTTGTTAAGTGTTTCCGATCAGAAAATTCGGTTATGTATTGAGAATTTGTTTTAGAAAAAAGTTTGAAGATTAAACAAAAAACACTACCAATACTAGTTGAATAACATAGCCAAAAGATCTTTCAAGCACTTAACCATTTTAAAATTTTTTAATGAAATGATTATTGGGGCGCACGCACTCGAAAATGATCTCTTTTGTCCTTTGTATTCTCTTACCGAAACAGAATATATATTTTTTGGATTTTTATTTTGAAAATAACTCATTTCATATGAAAGGATATAATCAATAAAATTTTTACTTAGCAATTTAGGCCACGAACCCAAGTCAACGTATTTTTTAAACTCAAACCCAACATTTTGTAAACAATTTTATTTCGGGGCATTACTGATGTCCTCTGTCTGAACGACACATTTTTTCAGGAGGCTGCTGGTCATCAAGATATTGCTTATTTTCCTCATTAATATTTGCTTGTTGTGCTTCTCCGTTTTCTTTGGCTAAGTTCCTTTCCCTTTCACTTCAGTGGCGTAACGTACCCCCCCCCAGCCACCCCGCATTGCGGGGGCCCCAAGGTTCTAGGAGGCCCAAAAAGCCTATGCTATGTTTGGTTTTTCAATACTGTGTAAGATCTGGTTTGGGGCCCAAAACCTGATTGCACCTCTACTGCACAAAAATAAATGGCTACAGAAAAAGTGCCACTACGTTTGTATAAGTGCTTGATGCTCATCGGCACCGTCTTATCATATAGAGCCTCTGTCTATTAATTACTATAATTTCCGCTTATTCGGTGGTAGGGAGGAAGAACAAAAGTAAATTGCACTTGCTCTCGAAAATAAAAATGAATTTGGTATGGTATTTCGGGTATTTTATTTTTGAATTGTATTTTTTACTGGTTTGTTATTTTGATACTATTTTGATTGTAAGCATCTTTTTCTGTTTGTTATCTTCAGCAGGGAAAGGGGCCCCTAGAACCCGGGGGGCCCTGGGCTGCAGCCCATTAAGCCCATACCTAGATCCGGTCCTGAAAATCTCAGACTATAAACAACTACCAATGTTTAGTTCTTTCAAAATAATTTAGTATTTGAAGGTTCGTGATTTATTGTTATCTGGATGTTTATGTTTATAATTTTGAGAATGTGGGGAAAGAGGTAGAAGTAGTGTCGGATTAAACGACATGGAGGCCCCTTGGTAGTCGAGTTCTCGGGGCCCCTTAGCCTGTTTATGGAGCTGTAATAGAAAACAGAACACGCTTTTGTGGGCCCCTAAAAAGCACGGGCCCATAGGCAATTGCCTACTCCTCCTAACTAGAAATACGGCACTGGCTTGAAGTATTTTGCAAATTTAGCATGAGTTTTATTTCAGTCAGCATGACAGGAATAGCGAAATATTTAAGTGAGATTGAAATTTCTCTAAATTGATGAATGAATCAAATAGTGAAATATAAGAAAGTAATTTTTCGAAAAATACTGTAGAGCAGCGTTTCTCAAACTGTGAGGCGCACCTCCCCCCGAGGGGGGGGGCGTGATAACCCTACGAGGGGGGCTCGAGCATATGGAAAATAGAAGATTAAAAAAAATTAGTTTACTGACATGAAGCAAAATGCTTTCTGACATAAGAAATACACATTACATTGATATAATTTACACATATCATCTGGCGATATTACGTCATCGAAAATAAAAGCTCCTAGTTACAGGGGCAAAAGTCGTAAAATGTTATCAATGGTCTTTTACCATTGATAACATTTTACCAGCTATTTTACGTTTATAAATTAGTATGTCACTGGCTTAAAACGATGTAAGTTTTCCGTGTGAATTCTGAATCTCAGGAAACGCAATAAGAAAAGTTTAAAAGCTGGTAAAATTACTCAAAATAATGAGAAGACAAGGAGTGGTGTGATCTTTGAATGTAGGAAAAACTTCTCATTCAAAGCGGATCGACAGAAAGATCGTTTGAAGTGAAATACAGATAACACTTATTAAGATGGAAAAAATCCATTCAGAATGTTATTTGCCTGTAAATGACAATTACCCCTTCGTCTATTGATTGATTGACTATAATAAACGTCGTACTAAGAAACTACAGGAAGGCTTGGCTCTTAGTCGGAATTTTTTTCAGAGATGGTGCAGTGAAAGAGAATATTATATTTTATTTATACCGGTTCTCTTTTATTTCTGTAACAACCAAGAGACTGAATGTGCATTCATGATGAGCAAGGGCTGGATAACTGCTTCCCGTTCTGAGAAAAGATAGGACCATAAGCGCCTGAAGTCTTCTGTCACCCTCCAAGTCTATAGTTAATTATTTTTTTAAGGAGTATCAATGAGTTCTCAACGTTGGTTCTCTGGGGGGAGGGGGAGGGGGCGCGTTAAAGAAGAATTTCGGCACATTGGACAAAAGCACGATCAAGATTTATGACAGGCTTAAGGACGAATGAAAAGAATGGGACAGAATGGCCCTGAGAAAAAGACCCCTTTTCGAGGAAATTTTGCATCAATTTGACTTCCGAACTAATTTCTTTTAGCTTCCTGCGCTTATACAGACAAATCAGAGAACCGTGTTTAAACAACAAAAAAAGGTAACTATATTTTCATTTTCAAATTCTCTTTTAGGTGTTTAAGATTTAATGCGCAGGTATTTTAATCAGTGTGTAAGATAAAGTGAAAAAAATATTTTGTCGCATTTGTGTCATTACTATTTTATTTATTTTTCGATTTACATACATAAATATAAATAACTCAGTTTCTTAGAATATTTTTATGATTATTAACATATTTAAATGTGTTTTCGTAGCTTGAATCTTAAAACATTTTCGATTGGCATTGTTATTCAAATGAAAAAATATTATTTGCCTCTCTTATAAAAATAATTTCTTGAGTCAGTTATAAAAAGCGATAATAGTTCATTTAAAATACAAAACATTAATGAGATTTTGAGTACATTCATTAGTTATTTACCATACTTAAAAGAATCCTAACAATAACTCGAAATTGAAATAAAACGTTATTATATTTATTATGTTGATTTTTTGTTTGTAATCCTAACGTATTACGATAATTTTGTTTAGTAATATATGAGCCAATCTATAATTTCTAAATATTTTATTAAAATTGCTTCAAACTGTTAAAAGAATTCTCAAAGAAAGAAAGTATATTAAGTTTACTTAAAAATACACTTTTCTTTCTTTTTATTTAACGTGAAATAAACACATAATTCTTCTAATATACTTGAAACTGCTAAGAGAACCATTATTTTGTAAGATTAAATTTGAAAAGCACAAATTCTTTTTGTATTTATTATCATTGTAAGAGTGATTTGCTCGCGATACTTTTTTGATTAAGTCTTTTGTCCAGACAACTTGAAAGGATATTCAGTGCAATCTAATAATTAAATATGCGTAACTAATTATAAAAATACATAAAAATCGTATAATTACTTTAAAATGCATAATTTCTTTAAAATATTGTATAACATTCTGTATGCTTCTAATAAAGTTAATCAAAATTCTCTCTCTCTCTATCTATAACTATATTTAAAATCTTTAAAAAAAGGCAACAATGCCAATACTATAGCAGGAATTTCTTATAAAGAGCATTTAATGAAATGTTTATTTTTACAGAACAATAATAAATGTTGAAAAACATAGGTACTATTTTTTAATTGCTCCTAGTTTAAAACCATTTAAAGTGGTAGCAAAATATATTACAGAAATAAAATTATGATAAACACAATTTATAAAGTAGATAAGAAGAGAGGAGAGAGTGATTTCAAACACAAAATAGAAATGTGAAAAGTTATTCAATATGTATTAAGATTGTTTAATTTTGAGAAATGTAACTTTGAATGTAATTAAGATTTAAATTTAGTTGAAAAATTGTAGATTTCTTTTGTGATATATTGTGGCGTTTGTCGAACAGTTTTGAGTTATCTTAGAAATTTCAAATTATTTTGGAAATGTTTTATTGTTCTGTTTAGTCACAAAGTATTAAGATTTTTGAAAAAACAAACAAGTATATTAATAATATTAAACTAGAATGTGTAAAAAACATTTGTATTCAGTTAATGTTTTATTAACTTATATTTAGAAACTTTAAAAGGAAACTTTACAAATCAAGAGTATTATAATTGTTTTTCCAGTTTTTAAAAGAAAACCTTAGAATTTTTGAATGCTTACTTTTGGTTGAGACATTTTAATAATTTTGATTATAAGTAATCCGGAAGCTAAGCTACGTTTTGTTCTAGAAATTAAACTATGATTTCTGTAAAGAGTAAAAGAATTAAACAAAATATGTGTGTATTAAATCGAAAATTTCTTACTTCCATCACAGAAAATTTGGAAAAAAATGAAATGTAATTTTATGAGAGTTTGGAAAAAAAAAATTTAATGCTCTTTAGAAATTTTAGCTAACATTTTGGACTGGATATTAAAAATTGGAGAGGGGGGGGCAATCATTTGATAATGCGTCTAATATGTCAGGGCGGTGCTCAGATCTACAGGCACGTATTAAAGAACACAGTCCAAGCGCAGTTTATATAGCCAGTCATTCTTTAAATTTAGTAGGAAATTTAGCAGCAGAAAGCTGTAGCGATGCAATTAAATATTTTATGCTTGTACAGAAATAATTCTATTTTTTTTCTGTGTCAACCCCTCGCTGGCGAATTTTAAATAAAAATCTGGAAAGGAGTAAACATGCAATATCTGTGAAAAAAGTTTCAGATACACGATAGTCAGCAAGAGTAGATGCCGTACGAGCTATAAGACTTGGTTATACACACATAAAAGAGGCCCTGGCTGAAATCCGTGATACAAATGAGGATAAGAAGATCACAATACTGGAGGCAACTTCTCTTTTGAAACATGGTAGAATGGTCATTGGGGCACATGATCTCTGATGAGGTCTTCATCCCCTATCTTGAATTTGAGGGAGCATTAAAAATTACACTTGCCATGTTTATTGGAAGGTGGGGGAAAGTATGAAAAGTTTAAAAGTTAAAAATTTAAAAATAAAATTAAAATTAAGAAAGTACATTAGATTGCGACTTGAAATAATAATAATATAAATAAAAGTTGCTGGGGCTATATATATTTTTTTGTTTGCGTTGGGGTGTTTGGTAAAAGAGTGGAATACTGAGTCGATCGCGGCTAACTCCGTTGCCGGAGGCTAGCTTACAGCCAACTTTAATCATTGGGTACTTTTGAAACACATGGGAAAGTATGAAACTTCCCTAATGACCGTGATTTGGGATACCATACTACAGAGGGTGAGTGCTACTAGCAAAGCATTACAATCAGTTGGGTGTGAGCTATTAAAAGGATCTAATCTACTGAAATCTTTAGAAAATTATATACAAAATCTCAGGAATGAATTTGGAAAAGTAGAACAAGAGGCAACTGCTTTACAGGGCTCTCATTTGAAAAGGAAGTTGGATAAGCTTGCAGGCAGCGAAAGAGAAAAATTATTTTCGGTGAAACTAAAGAAGGTCATGAATTTGAAAATAGGGAAAATTTCTTGTTCAACTCATTCTATGCCATATGCGATAGGACAAATGCAGAACTATCCCGAAGAGCTGGAATATATGAAACTGTTATAGAACCCTTTTTTGTATTTTTTGACGAGAGGTTTTCTGAAATTAAGAAGAAAGCTCTGTTCAAAAATTAAAGGATATTTACAAGACGATATTGAATCGCTTAATTTTGACGTTGAATTGGATCAGTTTTTGCTATTTTTAAAAGAAAACAAAGATACTATGAACACTCCAATAGAAGTTTATCGATTTGCAAAAGAAATGGTCTCGACTTTCCCTAATGTCGAGATACTTTTAAAAATATTTTTAACTATACCGATATCAAATACATCAAGTGAGAGATCTTTTTCGGTTTTAAGGCGCGTTAAAAATTATTTAAGAAGTAGTATGGGAGAAGACAAACTGAACAGCATGGCCATTTTATACATAGAACAAGATGTTTTTGACCAAATAGATACTGCAAAAATAATCGATGAATTTGCCCAAGAAAAATCAAGACGCAAAGTTATATAGCAAAATTTTAAGCTTTTAAGTAAGATTTTTTTTTAATTCTTTAAAATAAAGTTAAAAGTTTTTTTTGAGCCGTTAATTTTTTTTTAGCTATACATTTTATTTTGAGAATTTAAAGTCAGCGAATTTTTTCGACTCTTCAGTCCAGGGGGCCCCAAACCTTTTACCGCCAGGGGCCTCCAACTAGCTTAATCCGCCTCTGGATATATATATATATATATATATATATATATATATATATATATATATGTGTGTGTGTGTGTGTGTGTGTGTGTGTGTAAGGATAATTAAATTAGATCTAAAATTAAATCCAGACCACTTCTAACTTTTATTTTCCCGTTACATCTTCAAGTATTAAATTTATTACCCAGTTCGGGAATATAGAACACATTGCCTTAAAAGAAGTTTGCCGGCTCCGACCATTAATTTTTATTACCTAGTATTTCAAATTAACCTCCTCAATAAGGAATGTACTTGAACAGACATATGGCTTCTGAAGAAGCCTCGGACTCTTGAGTTTTAACACGTGTCCGTCTCTCTCTCTCTCTCTTACAAACAGATTACAAAATGATCTCATGGAATAAAGATGGTAAAAATCAAAAGTCTTGATATTCACTCTCAAAAAACCACGACATATATATATATATTAATGATAAAGGAAGAAAATTGTTTTATATTTATGTATATCATATTGACCGTGGTAAAATGGTAAGAATTACATGCTTTGCCTTTTAAATACTGTTTAGAATTAAAATTGTTTTCAGCTTATACTAAACAAAAATTGAATTCCATATAATTTTTCAGTTAAAAAATAGTCCAAAACTATGTTTATATTGTGATTTAGCTAACGTATGAAGGGGATAATTTATTTTTCAGTTCTGTTCTTACTTTGCTCAAAATTCTTTATAACTATTGTTCACATTACGATTCATATTTCAGCTATGCTTAAAACGTGATTAAACTTAAAATTCTATAGTATAAAGATGAAAACATTTTTAAAAAAATTATAGTATTATTTCAATCTTCAATAGGTATTGATGTACTTTTTTTTAAAAAAAAATTTTAAGTAAATTTTATGAAACAGTATTTTTTTTTAGCTATATTTAGTAGAGATAATTTTAAAATAAGTTTTAAGTATTTCAAAACTAATTATTAATGGCAGGAAAAAATTCTAAATTTTCACAATACCTTGATGTATATTTTGCTCGGAACACATATTCCAGTGAAAACAAAGTTTTGTTATAGGTTTTGAAAAAAAAAAGCTTTTTTTCATACAGAATTCTTTTTTAAAAAAATAAGATTTCTAATAATAAGAATATATTATTACAGGACAGTGGCTGTTTTCTTTCATTGAATTATAATTTCTTGAAATAAAAATTTTAATTGGATGTATTGAGATATACAAATTAAATATTTGTTTTAAAAAATGAGATTGATTTTTCCTGAAAATTTTACTTAAATGAAGAAAAATGTATAAATTTTTCTTCCTCCTTTTTTTTTTTAATTTGGGGGTTGTTAAGAAGAAAGATTAATACATTTTTCCTTCTCATGTTTAATTCCTTTAATAATTTCCTTTGAACTTGATTGTACATTATCCCAAATTTCCCGGGACTGTTCCGAATGTTCAGTGCTTGCTTCGATTTTTCACTACTCGGTTTTAGTCCCAAATTTATAGCATATATTTTTTATAATTATCAATGCTGCATTGTCCATAAATGCCTTCACTTAGTCCAATAAGATGTGCCAATTTCAGAGGTAGATGGAAATACAACTGCATATTTTAATAAGAACCTGAAGATATAGTTGTTCAAATGTTTAAAACTGTCAGAGTTCCCCATTTTTTCTTCCTGGCACTAAGGCTGCAACTTAGCCAGTATTTAGCACCATGAACAATTCAGCAGCTTTTGTAACACAACTTCCCTGACTTAAATAAGATCATAACAGAAAAAGATGTTCTGAAAAATATTCATGATTTTGAGAAATATGAGGGTACTTCAAAATAAATTAAAAGGGTTGCTGATTTATTATTTTTTTAAAAAATGAATACTGAATTTTTTAATTTGTTCTTTATATATATATTAAAAACATATCATTATTAAAAAATAAAACAAAAATTGTTTATTTTGGTATAAATATTTCTTGACGAACATACTACCTCCACCTCAGTAATATAAAATAATTTATTTGTAAAAAAAATCTATATATATATATTACATTTTGAACTTCAAAATCTTTGTCATCTTAATATATTGAAGCAGCTATTCATTTTGAAATGACATTTTTGATAGGAAGGAATAATATTTGCTCAACATTCCTCTTAACTATTTTTTATTTCAATATATGTAAAATTTAGTGAGGAAGTACTTGATCTTATAATTTACTGTTATGTGTGTGTTGAATAATTTTTTTAAAAAATTGTTTCAAATGTATAAAATTTCAATCAATATTCAATAACTTGACATGCTATCTTTGCATACTTTTTATGTGGAGGATTTAATCAGATAACATTTCATTCTCCTAAATTCCACACCACCACACATTCACAATAGGAAGCTGTCAATTTTAGAATTTCAGTGTTGACTGAAATGTTATACTTCTTTGTATTCAGTTTCTTTTATTTTATTTTCCAAATATGAATGGAGTTTTTAAATTTCTTTTTTAAAACACTACTATCTTTCCAACTCTAACCCAGGGATTATATTTCTGAAATTTTAAAAGCATTTTAATAAATTGTGTACAATTCAGGATTAATTAAAATTTTAAAACTTATTGCTGAAGTTATTTAAAAGTTCAGATTTTAGATAATTTCCACAGCTATATACTATTTCAAATTTAATGTATTATTGAACATTCTTTGCCTGGATACACAAATTATGCTCACAAAAGGGAAAAATCACTACCGTAGTTTACTAGAAGAAAGTGGCAAAATCTTTGCTGTGTGTAACTCAGTAACATTAAATTAGGGACATGAAAACAGAAAATGGATGATATTGGATTACTCCAATAATTCTCAGTCCTTTCTATTAAAAACAAAAAGAATTTAATTAAAATAATGGTTGAATGTAAATTTAATTTGTCGTTCTTTTTTTTCTTTCACTATTCCCCATTATTTCAAAGTGAATGTTTTTTCATACTTTTGATTTTTCTATCATGCCTCTATTCAAATGAATTTTTCTGGTATTTAATTTGGAGAATTGCTATGAAAGAGAGGAAAGTGTGGTTCTACAGTATGATAAATAAATGGATCCTCCTAGAGGAAGAAAAGGGAAGGAATGTTAGTTTGTCTCCAGTCCCTAAATACTTTCCTTTACAGATGAGTTTTCTATCGGAGCGCCTAGCCCGTCAGGGCTTTTATCTCCTATCTTAGATGGTGATCTTAGATCTTTCCTTAAAACAATAAAGGTTCGAAGCTCAACCCTATTACAAATTATTCAACTACAAAAAAATATTCGAGCATGAGCAGTAAAAATTCGTAGTTTAGGGTAACTACTGGGTTTATTAACATTCACAAAATATCTAATTTTCTTTCTGAACAGTAAAAAAAAAAAAGATTTTTAATAATCTACATGAAAAAATAAATCATATTGAACAATATGCGAGTATATAACGGTTTATTTTAATCATACTGCATACGTTTCAGTTAATGGTCCGTTGTCAATTAGCCCTCTCAGAGAAAAAATGTAATCTGATTGCAGGCTATTTTATGATTATCAATCACAATAAGAAAAAAAAATGTTTATGGTTGGGTGAATGAGTGAGTTAATATTAACGTCGTACTACAAAGGCTTTCGATGATGGACCTCGTAATTTTGAACCTCGGTCAAAAGATGAGAACGGACACCTGAGATGGCACCCCCTTACAAACTACAACGTCAACAGGACTTTGAGCATGACAGATTTAACGTGCATCAGTCCCATCTGCATGGTGGGTCTTTAGGGGCACTAGAACTGGAACCCGTGACACTTCGGCCACGAATTCATGACCATAACCACTAAATTACTACGGCCACATGATTTGGTTGGGGTAAACAATAAAGAAGGGGACCCCATTATCAGCTTCTACCCCGGGACTCCCAAATTTCAAGTTATGACTCTATACCAGCGATCCTTAAAAGTTCGATCACCGCGGATCGAAATACATGTTCTGATAGAGATTTTTCATTGGGGACAATTCAGTGATCTAGTATGGTACATCTTCCAATTTTTCCACAACACCTTTCAGAGTTTGTAAAAGAGGGAAATCTCAATGTTACACGAGAGATTCAGCGGACTCCCTGAAGAAACGCTACGGGTTCCCAGGGGTCCACGGACCACAACTTAAGAGCCGCTGCTCTATACAACACACAATCATAAAATCATTCTTTTTAATTTGCTCCTCTCAAAAACTGGCTCTTAAAAATTTAAGCAATCTCGGTTTTTTAAAACTATTTTGTGCTCTTGGTGGTTTCTTTCTTCTTAAAGACATATTCTGAAGCATCAAAGGTTAAATATTTAGAAAATATTAAAACATTGAGAGTTACAAGTAAAACAGAAAAAACTCTCTCATACATACCACTCGAAATGTTATATCTGTTACGGATTGAAATCCTTATAAAATCATTGTGCATTTCTTTCAGAAGTATACAGTTTGTACATAATATTTTGACAATGAGAGGATAGCGAATGCATAAAACTTCTGATAAAAATATCAAGTATTTTGTTTTATTTGAGATGCAAGCCACTGCCAAATTCAGTTAAATCAATAGGTCGGCTCATTAAATGTTCGGCTAAATATGTTCCCATTATATTCAGCAAAGTTATTTTTAATGGAATCAAGTCCCAAATCATAAATTCTGAAGCTCATAATTCTATCACTGGGAAAACTGGAAAATAATTTAATGGAAATCCTTCTTATCTGGTTGGTTGATGTTATCATAGATCATACACACAAATTTCTCTTCAATATACGCTATATAATCGTCTCATATATATAAAAATTGTTTTATTTTCTCTACAAACGATCGACATCAATATTTCTTTATCTCTACAAATGCTTCTCAGTCAAAAGGGGATTAAAAAACTACTTTTTAAATTTCAAGGAAAAGAACTTCATATATTTTTCAATCTGATTTACATGTATGAGAAACTACCAGATTACTTCTAGCTACAATAGCATCCCAATACCACAGCTTAGTTAGCTTTATATTTTACAGAAACATTAATTTTTTTATAGAACTATAAGACTCATCTAAGCACAATTCCAAATAGATAATTCCATTTAGTAACAATTGGTTAGTATTTAATCTAAGGAACTCAAAATTCTTCTCAACATTTTTGAAATTAAATCAATGTACTATCTCTGTAATACTTTTTAAAAAAAATAAATAGTAAATATTTCCAAAGTACATAAGTATTTATTAACAGAAATTCACCATTTAAATCCAATTTCTCAAAATATATAATTCAGCATTTGAAAAATGTTATATACTTTTTTGAACATTAAATTCTCTCCATGGAATATAGCATCAATAAACAGAGAGATAATTTATGGTTCAAAATATAAGAATTGTGCATAAATTATAAAATTAAGTAAATCTTCAATATACCCAGAGAAAACATTCTAGAGGAGTAAAATTTTATGAAAAAGGATTGTTAATTCCAATTTTAGTATATTTATACCTTTGAATATGGAAGATTTAACAAAATTAGCTCCAATGCACAATATAATGATTCTTTAATTTTCTTTAAATACCCAAAATAAAAGAGGTACTTGTACATAACAAATTGTTAACTCTAAGGGCTTCTAGAAATACAAGATTAAATGAAAAAAATTTCATACATGATTTATCAACCCCTTAACTGCCACAGAAAAATTGCACATTTCCCCAGTGCTACCATTTTTCACACAGGCTCATGCAATTATATGGTGTATTGCAAGGGGGAAAAGAGACCCCTAATGATCCATGATATGAATTCAAATAATTTATTATTAGTATATTACATTTATTAACATTTAGAAAAGAATGAGGAAATTTAAAAGTTTCTAAAATTAAAAATTGCATTTATTTTTACAAAAAATACAACAAAATATTTTACAAAGTAACATTTTTTTCCTTTATTATTTAGAATATCAAGTTGAAAGGCACACACAGAAATATTGTGATTTTGTAACTGTACATTTTTACAGAGCTGTACTTATTTTAAGTAGGTGAACGTTGTGGCAAGCAAACGACTAGTAACATTTCTTTTGAAAGTATGTTTAAGATAAATGAATGATGTATTTTAAGATAAATGAATAAAAATGAGTTTACTACATACATATATGAATGTCTCTTCGTTACTTTCTCTTTTAAAACGAATCTTTACATAAAATTGCTACACACATAGTGCATCACATTTCCTTTGAAAAGAGAGCCAAATAGCATTTAAAAGTTCAGTTTGATAACTTAATTATTCTTAAAAGAAATCTTTTAAATAACACATTAAGAAAATAAAGATGAGGAAAATAATTCAAATTCACATTGATAAGCAATTAAAAAGTTTTTTTTTGTGTTTTTTAAGATGTATGAATAAAGATTTCTAAAATAAATAATACCAATAACTATGCATAGTAATAGAACCAATCAAAATTCCAAGAATATAAGCTACGATAAATTATTGAGCAAACAAACATTCATTTACCAAAATAAATAGCAATTTAAAAATTGGTTAACTAACAATTATTCAAATATGTTAACTTTTATATTCTAACAGGTAGCAATACCATAACACACAATTTTAATAGTTGTTCCCCAAAACACAGTAAACACATATTTTGATTAAAAAAATAACTTGATTTGTATATTTTACAATGAAAGTCTATTTGTCACTATATAAGGGATAACTTTAAATATTGGGGGGGGGGAGGAAATAATTACTTAAATAAATTATTTGCTTAAGAAATATTCAAACATTTTAAAAAATATTCAATTCTGAAGATTTTTTTCTTAATTACATTTTTAAATAAATGTGTGATACTAACAAGACCATTGCACTAATACAACAAAAAAAAACAACAAAAGTTAAATCAATCAATGCACATTCTACATCCATCTAGTATAATCACACATTAGTTAATAAAACATATTTTCAAGTAAATATTTATATCAGCCTCAAAATATAAAAATTCATTTCGAACAATCCAATTAGAAGCATAATTACTCAAAACATAAATGATACACACAGAAATATTCTATTCTTATAACATATTTCATATATTTAATAAATTTTAAATCAGTCTATTTCAAAAAAAATTTCATTGCTTTTTTTAAAAAAAAAAATACTTGCTTAAAAATATACTTATATTTTATTTAAATACATAAACTATTTCATCACAAAAATGGCATAATTCTTACATATAAATGACCAATGAAAGATTTTCTTGATAGTATGATTCAATTAAAATAAGTTTTTTCTTTTAAGTGAACATATCTCTATTTTAGAAAAATTATCATCATTACACTTTTCTATTAAAATTGTCATTTTATTCAAAGATAAAAAAAAAATATTTTTAAAAATGAAACACTGGGCTATTGATTAAATATTTTTACAAGTTGTTCTTACAATGAATAATATTGAATTTAAATCTAACAAGATTTTCATAAAAGGATATACAAAATAAAACAAAGGGAAATTACATTTATGCTATCCATTATAATTTGCATGGGCTTGAAATATCACAGTACACAGTATAAATCTTGGACTACATTGTATTGCACATATCATCTTGTTTTGTGTAATCAAAGTTACACTGGAC
Organism: Trichonephila clavata; assembly: GCA_019973975.1. NCBI lineage: Eukaryota > Metazoa > Arthropoda > Arachnida > Araneae > Nephilidae > Trichonephila > Trichonephila clavata. Next base: position 28,216 of record BMAO01026143.1, read on the forward strand.
GGCATTAATGCTATCACACAAAGTACTATCTACTAAGCATAAGCAATTCGGAACTCTGCAGACTATGTGGGTTTAAGAATAATATAAATAAGTAACAATTGATAAAGTCAATTTATTTAAAAAACTGCATCATATTAAACAAGAATTACAGAATTATTATACTAAAATTAAGATATAATATTGACATTTAACACACTTCACTAAAATTTATAGACACTTTTTATTTTAGTTACATTTTCAAAAACATTTTTATTTTGATGCATAATAAATATAATATGAGGAAAATATGTTAAAAATTTAATTATTTTTATTTAAAAAAATTAAAATGTAACTATAAGTATATAAAGTAAAATGCCTTTTTTTACATTCAAAGAAAAAAAATTAAAAAAGTCTATAACTGTATGAATTACAGATTTATTCAAGTTTTATATCATACCTTTCTTTACCAATACCCTAACACCTAACAGTTTGAAGTTAAATTAAAAAAAAAAACTGCTGAAGTTTTAAGTACTTCTTTTATAAAGACGTAATCATCAAGCTAACAATTATGCACAAGCTTCAAACTGATGAAAATACTGTTCACTATACCCACACAATACAAGTATGCCTTAAGTGAAAAGCTGCTTTACACCATTTTTAAATGTTACAATATACTTTAAATTTTTTCACACATGATCAATGCTCCACATATCCATCAAAAAATGCAACGAAAAACAAACTAACTTCAATAATTCTGTGTTAAAGGCTTATATATAGGCTTAAATAATTAACTTGATATTCAAAAGACAAATTATTCAGTGAAACCCTTATAAAATGAACAATGTATAAATGCTGATATAAAAGAAGCTTTCCTTATAAAAGATGACAGGCAATGTGAGTCTTTAGAGATATTTTTCATACTAGCGAGATATGAATATTAAGGTACAACGAAAACAAATATTTACTATACATAATTTAAAATTTTCATGTAACAACAAATAAAACAATTAAACAGCTTTACAAACAATAAAAACTTAACTATTAACATCAAATTCATTGGAAATCTATATTTGACACTTCCTAGTTAGTCAAATGAAAAAATTTAATGGGTATAGAGAACCAGATTTTTTATTTTTATAAAATTATGGATCCACAATATCATACAGAGTTCCAGCAAATTCAAAAACTCCTAAAATAAATTAAAACAGAAAGTTAAATTCTAATTCATCATAGCTCATCTTTTACATTCTTCTGACGAAAATTTGAGTACTTAGATTTTCTTCCTGAGGCTATGCCTTTTTTCTCAGAACCTGACTTCTTTACATCTTGGAGATAAATATCAATTTTTTTTCTCAATACAATTTGCAGCTGTTGAGCTTGATAAATTTGCCTTCGTTTTTTATGGATTCTTTGAATAACATATTTTAAGTAAACTGATTTTAAATAATTTACATTAGGTCCTTTACTACCTTTCTGTTTGCTTTGGAGTTTAACCTTCTTTGGTCGATAGATAATAAGTTGAGCAATATGTAAATCATTTATCAAGCTTTTATGTTCCCTAAAAAGCCTTCGCAATTCCTTGGAAGACATGATAAGATTATGAGCAATGCACTCATGATTGCACATTTCCATAGAAACTTTCCAACGAACTTTGGGTTGAGTGTGGACAAGCACAAAATGTAAAAGATTTGTCATGGAGATTTGTAGATGGGCAGGAAACTCAACACTATCAGATTTTCTAAAAAGAAAAAAAAAAGTTACATTTTAAATTTATTCGCTTAGAAAAAACATTAATTAAAAAAATTAAATGATTTCGGAAATATGGAATTATAAGCAGAATATTTTGGTGTGACATAATGTTAATAGGGCATAAATATAAATCTTTTTCTGCCTCTTAAGACAAAAGTGATACATCTACTTCATAAAAAATATCTTTTTACTTCAAAACATTTTTCTTGATAACATAAAACAAACATCTAAACAGTAACACGTAAATTACAGTTCATCTATAACCGCAATAAATGAAATGTATGCAGTTAGGTTTTAGTAAAGATATTAAATTCAAATTACAGATGCAAAATTGAGTTATTCCATTTCATTAATATGTTTATAAACACACACATTTGAATTAACTTAAAATTTTTAAAAGTATTTCAAATTTCCTACATTTTTATCATATTTTATTACTCTTACTTCCATTTGAAACATGCTTACATATAAAAAATCATATCCAACAAAACTATCTTGACCAATGTTAATAATTAAAATATAAGAAAGAAGTCACCCTATTACCACTTAAACTTCTAATTATTTTTTTATCACTTTCAACAAAAATTTTGATAACCTTCTCCCACGGTTGAAACTACCCATAACTGTTTAGATTTATGCATTCCATATCATTTTAATTTTAACTCAACTTAATATATAGTTCATAATAAGGTACAAATACATTTACAATTAATTTGCATTAGTATTAAATGGAATTGTTTTCTGTCTTACCTTTTTACAGGAAAAAATATAATAGTAGGATATTTCTCTACAGTATATTCCCAAGGCAAATCATTTTCTTCACCATTAATTCTGGAATATTAAACACAATTCATTCAATGAGAGTGAATAATAAAGATAATGATTAAAAAAATAAATTCACATAAATGCATATATTATAAGAAACCCTTAAAATATGAAAGGAAAAATAAATTGCTATACAAGCAAACATTCAATGAAAAGAAATCATATATAATTAGTAGCTAGTATAATTGATGATAAAATAAATTAAAAGCAAATTTCATGCAGAGGTTATGCTAATTGAATAAATACATTCAATATGATAGCTGAAATATTTAATTACTATTCAATAAATTATTAAACATATTAGCATAAAAAACTAAATTGGTGAATTTCTACCCAAATGAGAATGAACTTACTTTAAATACTGATTCAAATAGTTAAACATGATAGCAAATTGAATTTTAAAATCAAGCTTATATATTTAAACTAGCCGTTACCCGCCCGCTTCGCTGGGTATTTCATGATGTTTTATAAATTTTTACTGCTTATATATGTGTATAAACTATTGATATCTAAGTCTTAGCATTAAGAATTCGATTGTATAGAAAAATATACTTATACCTGTAACTGTCGCCTGTTGATAAAAAAAAAAGGGCAGAACTCATCTAATTTGTATTTTCTTAAAATCTCTAAAATTGAAATATAGAATGATGTTTGCTCTTTCGTAACCCAAAAACCAAGTGGATTCCCGCAAAACCAATTTTCGGTGGATCTCTACTAAGTAAATTGAACATGCAAGCCAAATTTCAAGTCTAAATCTAATAGGAAAAAAAAAGTTTTACCATCAATATCCCCGTAATCCCGTTGAGAGCCGTTTTCCAAAATAACCGCTCTTAGCGGATTTCAATTCAACAAAAGAAAAATGCAAACCAAATTTCATTATTATAGCCCTTGTAGCTCCAAAAAAGTAATTTTTTTGTCAATACATCCCAGTAACCCCCTGCACCCCCCAGAACTTGATTTGCTTAAACTACATTCTTAGTGGATCCCTATTCAACAAAAGAAACATGCTTAACAAATTTCAAGTATATGGGTCTAACAATTAAAAACAGGAATTTTTTCTGTAACTCCTCTTGACCCCTCGCAACCATCCTTAGAGGTCAATTTTCGTTTTACTCTTTGTTAGAGGAACTCTATTCCATGAAAGGAACATGCCTACCAATTTTCAAGCAGGATGATCAAATGGTTTAAAAATGGAAATATTTATCGATTATGCCCCTTAATCTCCCGAAATTAAACTTGGTAGTTGATATTCGCGAAACCCATTTTGTAGCGGTTCTCTACTTTACGAAAGGAATCTGCTTATCAAATTTCAAGACTGTACGTCTAACAGTTTAAAAATGAGGATAATTATCTATAACGCCACTTGAGCCCCCTCAACGCCACTTAGGGGTCTGTTTTCATAAAACCCATTTTGTAGGGGAATTGCACTCTATGAAAGGAATCTGCTTAGCAAAATTTGAAGACTGCACGTCCAATAAATTAAAAATGCAAAAACAATCATCAATAACGCCCCTTGAACCCCCGAAACACCACCTAGGGGTCGATTTTCACAAAACACATTTTGTAGTGTATCTCTATCCTTTGAGAGGAATCTGCTTACCAAATTTCAAGACTGTGAGTCTAATAGTTTAAAAATAGAAATAATTATTTATATCTGTTTTTAACCCCCCGCAACACCCCTTGGGGGTCAATTTTCTCCAAACCCGTTTTGTAGCGGATATTTACTCTATGAAAGAAACATTCCTACCAATTTTCAAGTAGGTAGGTCAAGTAGTTTAAAAACGAAAATATTTATCTATTACGCCACTTAATCCCTCGCAATGCCACTTAGAGGTCTGTTTTCACAAAACCTTCTTATAGCTGATCTCTACTCTGTGAAAGAAATCTATTTATCAAATATAAAGACTGTGCGTCTAATAGTTCAAAAATGGAAATAATTATCTATAATGCAAGGGCTATATCTAAGCCCTTGCAACGCCACTTGGGGGTCGATTTTCACCAAACTCATTTTATAGCGGATCTCTACTGTATGAAAGGAATCTGCTTACTCAATTTCAAAATTGTACATTGAGTAGTTTAAACATGGAAACAATTATTTATAACGCCCCTTGCGTTTCGAATTTCGGAAAAGCCGTTCTTAGCTGATGTCTACTCGATGAAAGGAACATGTCTACCAAATTTCAAGTCTGTAGGTTGAATAGTTCCAGAGATATCGTGATCAGTCAGTCAGTGAGTGAGTCGCTTTTCTCCTTTATATATATAGATTAATACACAATATACATAAATATAACAAAAAAAAATTTTTTTTTTAGTTATTATTCAATACTTGGTATTTAAATAGGAGTAGAAATTAAGTTCTACTCTAAGCATTAGGGTATATTTGAAATGTTGCTTATTAACGAATTTATTTATTAAAAAGAAAAAAAAATTTACCTGACAAACTTGATATCTTCAATTTTAGCAAAATAATCTGCAACACTCAGAAATATATGTGATATTGAATGGCATACTCCACACCATGATGCATAATATAAAAGAACTACATCCTAAACAAAGAATAGAAATTAAATACTACAGAATACATTTATAGTTCATTATATACTCATATTATACATATTTCATATAAGTATGTTCTGAAGATAGTAATTACTACCTGAAAAACAGTTGTAAACTTTAAATATATTATAATGTAAATCTATTTGAAATGAAAAGTTTTTATAAAAAAAAGTATGGAAAAGAATTTTTGTTTAGAAGTAAAGAGAAAAAATCTGCAATGCAAAGCTAAGTAAAAAACAGAAAGAGTAAAAAAATATTTGGTTCATATAGTTATGGTAAGCATATCTATAGATTCTGAGTGTTGCCAAATTCCACCAACAAATTCATAGGGGTGATAGTAGGCAGCATGGGTACAACAAATCAACATAAAACATGGGCTCACAAACCACGTTTAGTTGGCGAAAATCGTGATAGTAGTAGTCATTGAGAATACGATGAGCCAGACAAGGCCAAATAAATTAGGGGATTTGGAGCACTGTGGTAGTTAGAAGAAACTTGCACACATAAAAACTTCCCACTTTTTCCAGATTCTACAGGGAGTGATGGCTACTCCACACCAGAATGCATCTTTCATGCATGGTGGAGCATCAGCACATTTCTCAATGTTGGTGCGTAACCACCTTCATGCTACAGATCCTGGGAGGTGGATTGGACATGGTGAACCTGTTGTTTTGCCTCCATGCTCTCTGGACCTCAATCCCTTGTATTTCTTCCTTGGAGACCCCTTGAAATTACTTGCGTCTGAGATACTGGTTGCTACAATGAAGGATCTCATGGCATGAATTTTTGTTGCTTCAGTTGACATCACCAGCATGACAGATTTGTTTGACAGCATCTAACAATCCTTTGTCCATTGGTTTCAGTGGTGCTGTGACCTATGTGGCCACAACTTCAAACAATTCCAGTGATAATCAATTGCATTATGACTCAAGCTGTGATGCATTGTTCGTATTGTAAACATGTTTTTCGTCAAATAAATATTATTTCTTACCCCTTATTACCCCTTCATTCCACTTGACACCACCCCCTTCAAAACTATTTTTGCAAATTACTTTGACTAAACATAATTTGTTGTACCCATGTTACCTACTATCACCCCTGAATTTGTTGGTCGAATTCAGCAACACCTTGTATATATATATATATATATATATAAAGCTTATTATTTTAGGTCAAAAATTATAAATCAATCCCCCCCCCAAAAAACTAGCTTTTAGGGCATAATTTAAAGGTATAACTTGCTACTATAAATAATGCTCAATTTATAGAATTTTATTTAGCTCAATACTAAATAGCTTGTTATTACAAAATCTTAGTGATTGATATAAAAAAAACTTACTTTGTCATCCAGAATTACATCAAAAAATGTAGCAGTAGTAACTTCTTCAACACATACATTATCTTCTTCTCCATTATTATTACAATTTCCCAGTTTTCTCACAGGCATTCTCAAAAAACGATTTAAACTACCAGAAGTGTAATTTTTAATGAATTCAACTACAAAATTGAATGCAAATAAATTACAAAAAAATGATGAATGATTAAAATATTAAAAATGATTAAATATTATCTGGATTAAAAAAAAATGTATCATACCAAGAGCTTTTTTTGTAACAGGTTCCTCCAGAACAAATTGAGTTTCTTTCTATAATAAATATTTTTTTATGTAAAACAAATTCAGATTATAAAAATTAATTGAACATTTATAAAGATAATTTTTCCCATAAATTCCTCAATTTGAAACAAAAATTATAAAACTTATTAAGTAAGTGTTTTTTTTAAAAAAAAAAACCTAATTTTCTTAAAAGCAAAGGAAGAAAAGAAAAGCATACTTAAAATATCCACTTATCTCAGTTTATATAAATTATAGATTATTTAGGTTAAAAAAATTACATTTTAAGCTAAAAATAAATAAATAAAAAAATTTAAAAACCAAAATTATGCGAGTAATATACTTTTTAACTTCAGTTTATATTTTTAAATAAAATAAACTTTAATGGGACCAATGGCTAGTTATAAATTGTTATTAGTTTGGTAATATAAATAAATCTCTAATTTTCAATTAGATTTATATCATATAATAAAATTTTGACTCAATTTTCAAGAGTAAAATACTATAAAAAGAAGAATCAAATTAATTATTTTAAATTAAAAAATTGATATTACTGTATTTTATTAGAGATAAATTTGAGGATAACTCATTTGATGAACGGTTAGAACTTTGCATGCAATCAATTCTTATATTTGTATTTTGTTAGATCATTTTTTAATTTGGATAAATTAGCACTTTTTTCCCTACAAACACTGAAAAGAATGATTTGAAATCTTATAACATAGAAGGATTTCTTCTAACAAGACACATTTTTTTACACAGTAAATGATTTTTTTTTATAACTGAATAATAATAAATTTTATTTTCAAGTACAGAGAGAGATGGTTATCAGGAGACTTACACAAAATTAATAATTTTGACTGCCTTATTGATTACATTTAAGGTTTGAAAATCAAGCATTGATTTAAGAAAAAACAGAAGTCAGTTTTAAAGTAAAATAACCAATAAACAAATTAGTATTACTTACAGATGTTTCTATTATAACAGCACTAGTTTGATGATGATTTTTTGACACATCTATCCCTAAATTTTCTGCAAAACTATGATAAAGATTCACATCCATAGCAATGAAATTTAATGTTCGATTTGTTAAACAACCTATACCTGTAAAATTATTAAGCCAAGTAGTAGTATCCGAGGGATCAGGAAAACTTGGGAAATAAACTTCAGAGGAATTTAATGCATAACGCATTCTATAACATGATCGTTTTTCATTATTTTGTATCATTGTTAAGATGAGATCATCCTTCAACTCAGCTATTTCTTCTTCAGTTAATTGCTTTTTTGAAGATTTAAATGCATATGGTGATTCATTTTGACAATGAAAACTTAATTGTTTGTATCTGCCAAATTTTACAGGAAAAGAAACTTCTATATCATTACACTTATCAAAACTGCCAAGTTCATTGATATTGAAATTTTTTAAGACAAGTTTTAAGGTATTTTCACATTCAAAAAGTTTCATTTCTTCTATATTTTCAACAATATGATGCAAACAAGCTCGACAAGAACATGCTTGATTCAATTTTAATTTCAGACTAGTAGACTGGCAGCATGTAAGGTCACAAAGATCAGGATGAAAGCGACACACATCTGGATCATTAGGAGTGTCTTTTTTATGGCACTTTTTAATGGTTTTAGATAATTCTTCCTGCATTATGTGTCGCTTAAGCACCATCCTATGCTTGATAGATTCAACAAAACTAGATTTATTACAATTGTTATAATCCAGAGCAATTTCCTTTAACTATAAGGAGAACAAAAATTATACAGAATATTAATAATGGCAAAATGAAATAGCAGTAGTAAAATATAAAAAATTTGAATACATCAAAGAACACAAAATAAAGCAGCAATTACAGAAATATTTTTCTTTTGCACTTTATTTACAATTAAAGGGTTAATATAATATATAATTTAGAAATACAGTAACTTATGAAGCTTTCATAAATATTTAAGAACTAAACATAAAAACAATTTTATTCTCCCTTTTTCTTTGCTATCCCAAGAGGGATAATTTATTCTTTTGTCTCCATTACTTTAAAAAAAATGGTTTAACCATTGATGATACATACACCACCAATCAGTTAATTCAAATATGAAATGAAGGCAGTATAAAAAATGGCAAATAATAAGAGTAAAGTTGAATTATTTCTTATATTCTTCTCTTCTTATTATTAAAAATTATTCAAAATGAAAATAAAAAAAATTATTATGAAATTATTTACTATTAAAAAAATCAAGCAATGTTAAAAAACCAAAATATGTTCTTGAAATTTTTTTTTTAATTATAAATAACTTATTTTAAAAAGTGTTTCATGCGTGCACTTTTAAGTTTCCAAGATCTAACTAACAAAAGTATATTTGCAGTGAAGGAAGCTACTTTTATACATTAATAAAACTTTTCACTTGGACATTAGATAACATTAAACAAAATCAAATAAAGTTTCAAATGCACAATCTTTAAATTCAATAACAAAATGAAAAATATAAAAAAGGACTTTTCTTCTCTTTATAAAATATTCAACATATTTAAAAAATGATAAATTTGTTTTTTTTTTTAAATTTTTTATACAGCAATTGAAGGGGGGTGGCAGTTCTTTAAAATACTTACAAGATTATAATATGGTGTATATTCTAGTAATAAACTTCTTGGTGTAAATAAAACAAGTGCAGCAGTGTCTTCAAAGATTTCTGACAGCATACTGCTTTTAGTTCCTGGTGGTGATACCCAGTCTGAAGTCTAAAGTACAGCATATCAATACGTCAATCTTGCTTAAGTTTAAAAATACATACATACAAAAACTTAATAAAATATTTTCTGATATTATTTTAGTAGATTACAATGGTAAAATTAAGGGATTTTTAATTCATCATTTTATGAAAGTGGCTGATTTGTACTCCTTGCATAATAATAATAAAAAAATCTGTTTAAAAAAGTTTTTTTTTCACACAGCTCAATACAATATGTTTAGTCATAAAAAATAAATAAATGCTGCATATTTAAGAATTGTAGTACTTCTTATAAGTTAAATAAATATGGTATCATTCTTAATAGCTTAAAGAAAACTAAACTATGATGCAGATGAATAAATTATATAAACACTTTAAAAAGGATAAACTACTTAAAAAAAAGGAATTTTACAATTATCGGATCTGATTTACAAAAAACATTAATTAAATAGAGAATTCGCTAAACAGTCAATGTTCCAAATTTCATTTAAAACCAGCCCTTAAGAAAAGTCTTATGGCTCAAACAATTTATCACATTTTTCCTGTTTTTATAGTAACATGAGATAAATAGATCAATAATAAAATATAATAAAAAAGTATACACCTTCCTAAGACTATGAGATTTTGATCTTATTTAATTTTTTTTTAATGTCACACTTTCAAGCTACACTACAGATCACAAAATTTTGAATCTCTGTAAAGTGACAAGCTAGCACTCCACTCTCCAAATTTCTATACCCTGCCAATGGGAAGACTTTGAGCCTCAATAAATTTAATATGTATCAGCCCACCTTCCCTAGACAGTGACACCAGAACACAAACCCACAAATCATCAACAGTTGTCACAATATTGCAACCATGACCACTTGGCTATTCTAGAGATTTTAACTTTAAGTATTTTTACAGCTACCAGAACTGATTGAACTATTAATTTAGATCACCAGTCGACACAATATTATATATCCAACACTATTCTAAATTACTTTATATTCATCATCATAGTTATCATATGTAATCTTTATAATAAAATGACATATATGTAGGAGTAAAATATTTTTCAAAATTAATTCATAGATATATTTAACACCTTGTAGCCTAGAAACCCTTCACAAAAGTTTTTTTTTAAAATACAATAAAATACAAACTTATAGAATTGCTTATTATATCAAATATAATATTAATGCAAATGAGAAGTATACACAAAAAGAATACTTTAAAAATGCAAATACAAAAAATTTCATTCAATATCTGCCAATTAAAGGTATTTTAACATTACTTACATAATATAAATTTTACTATTTTCTAAATTCGGCATCTTTTTTTAAATTTTTTGATCATGTGGATTGATTACACATGACCAAAACTTGGCAGATAAAGGGCATAATGATAGAAGAAATTGAGTATTTGCAATTAAAATTGTATTGCTCATCCAAAGAATGAAAATTAACTAAGATTGATATAAAAACAATATGTATGGAAAACAAATAAAACATAAAATTTATTACATAATCTAAAACTCCATATGCCCATTTTAGGAGTTCAGCATGCCCACTGATTTCTTCTCGATATACCTAAAAAGTAATTAACATTTTTGAAATAAAGAAAATTATTTATCAAGTACCAAAAAAAAATAGTTTATTTCATGAAAAAGCAACTTACTTGTGATGTATTCCAAAGAAACAATTGCACACTAGAGCGTAATCTAAAGTTCTCGGCAACTTGTTTGTTAGTCAATACAGCAAAGCATATCCTTCTATGTGGATCTTAAGAATAGAACAAAAATTAATAATTTAATGATACAATTTTTAAAAAATTTAATTGCTTGCTTAAATTTACATTCAATGTTCAAAAAATCTAATATACACTGTTTAAACTAAAACTTTGTGAGCATGCTTATCATCTTTTAATTATTAATTAAAATTTATCCAGATTCCATCCACTTCATTTCTGAAGTTGATGCTGTTTATTATGCATAGAAGATGGATTAGAATATTTTACATAATCAATACCACATGAATAAACAGTACCAAAAATAGGTTTAGTATTTTATTTTAAGTTTCAGCAATTTCTAATTTTTTCAAAGAAATCTAAGCAATATTTCAGAAAATGATACAATTTCAGGATAAACTCAGTTTTCTACACTGCATTGAACATAAATTTGTAAAATGTTTTATTAATACTAACAATTTCTTTCTCATGCTCCATATATTCTAATGTAAAAATACACACCTCATAAGTGTAATCCAAAAGCATATATTAAACAGCTAAATTAATTTAAAGCATTATAAGAAATTAGAATTAAACAACATACCATTTGATAAAGCTTTCAAAGCTGCAAAATAGAACTGCTTATAACCTTTAGGATATGAACCATTTTTGAATTCAAAATATGCAACTAATACAGCCTAAAAAGAAGTACTTTTTAATGTATATAAAGACTTTCAAATAAATTCAGTAAAATTTTCAATTTTTATGCAATTAATATTAAGGATTAAATGACAATTTGTTTTAAATGAGATAATTATTAATTTTTAATTAAAAAAGTATTCCTAGGGTAAAATACATTGTTTATAAAAATTGCAACACCCTGAAGGAATTGGAAAAATGAAACTTCTAGGAAATGCATAACAGGTGCAAATATTAGATATGCAAACAATTAAAATTGCATGTGGATGGGCCACGAAACATTCTCAAAACTTCCAAATGAGCAGTGTATAAAAAACACAGCAAAAGATGCCCTGAAATGTGCATGTCATAATTTAATTGCTATAGTTAGTAGATAAGACATCAATAAGCCCCACTAAAAACATGAAGTGCTAGAGTAGAAACCAATAGTGTTAGAAAGAGGCCACATGATTGGCCTTTGTGAGAGTGGACATGTGTTTTATGAAATACCATTTGCCTGAAGCAAAATGCCACAATAATGAAATGTGTATAGAAAGGATGAACCATAGAAAATGGGAGAAGTTGAAACTTCCTAAAATATGATATCATGGAGCAACATGAATTTCATCTACAAAGAGATGATAACTCATAAAAAATCCTTTCAAGCATCGGCATAACTCTAGGATAATGTCTACATGTGTATCATTGGCTTGTTCTCATGACTGGTTGGCAAATGTATCACTGCAGACTATAAGCAAGAATTTCTTTGATGGTTAACCACTGACATCTACAGCTACAATGATTTCACCAACACAGTCAATATTGTACCTACTGGGAACAAGTTGTAATCCCAATTTGGGTTATAATGATAGACAGATCCTTATCAGATACTACAGAGGTGAACTCTTTTTACTGGAATGTCTCATTCAATATCATTTAGAACAAATACCTACAGATATGAACTAGGAAGCCTATTGACCAACTGAATATCATGACTGATCCCACCCACTCTAAATTGTGAGGATTATGAATAGCAAGCATCATATCAGAGAAATGATCCCCAGAGATTATACCCACTTTATAATATATTACAAGAACTGAAATTCAACAAGATAACCTTTATCAACATGTTGTTCATAATATACAAGACTTCTTGGATGCAAGACAGGTTTTGATTCTTCCATTACACTCTATGTGAGTGGCAATTTTACAATGCAAAAATTCTTCCTTCGCAGAGAACCAATCACACGGCTTCCAGTCGAATTCAGTTAGTTGTCCTCTGCATTTTTGGTGATAGATATTGACTTCTAATTGATCATTTACAGAAGTCAAAACATCATTACAAAATTTCAAGGCACCTTTACACTGCTTTGCACACACATGTAAGTTTAGAGGGTGTTTCTCAAATTACACATATGCTATTATAAGTAATTGTAATAATTTGCACATTTTCTACAATTCTTGTTTAAAAGTAAAAACTTTTGATTAAATTACTTCTATTTAATTCTAAATTATAACAATTAAATGAAAAATATTAAAAACAAAAAAGTTCATATTTAATTAAAAAGAGAAAAAAGAAAAGGGAGAAGCAGAGAGAATTTTTCAAAAAGAAAATTTTAAAGCAAAAGAGAAACAATAGTACTTAAATAATACATTCAAAGGTACATTTTAAAATTTCCCCTATTCTTATGAAATTTTCAGAAATGTGTTGTTTTTCGGATGCAAGCAAATACCAACATTGCATGTTTCACATATCCACTTTGAAATATGGAGATTTTATGTGTTTTATGCTGCATAAAGTACATCTTGATTTAAACTTCATTACATTGTGATATAATTAAATGCTCAATTAGGTGGACTTTTTATAAATATTATACATTGACATATAATAGCCAAAAAGATACCTCTCAGCCCTTCTAACTAAAAATTACTAAAAGCAAAATAAATTCTTTCTTTGAGTGGAAGCTAAAGATAGCATGAAAATTTTTTACTAGAATTGCACATGTTTTTGAGAGATGCATGTGCATGTCTTAGTCATTGATATGTGCTATTTATATCTTAAATACTCATTATTGTTGCATTAGAGACATTCTCTCTGTTATCTCAACAATACACTACACTATCCTCACATGGTCTCCAGCTTCCAAAATACTCTGGAAGAGATCACACAGTGTTGATTCAAATCAATACATCTAGGGTACAAACCATAATCTCAGAAAAGTGGTGGTTTTGCAATGGAAAATGGTATACATCATTTTGAGCAGATTTTCAGATAAATAGCTTCTTAATTGCAACAAAAAAACCATCATATTAGATGAACTCAATACGTTTAATTTTTAGTACTGCCAATTATTAACCTCATTTAGAAATAAAAGATCATTTTCAAGCAAATTTTTATATAAAATTTCTTTTTTCTTTTTATGCACAAAAAAGTATGGACAAGTGGTTATACCATGAAACCATCTCTCAAAGAGTTTAAGCAGTTCATAATGGTAAGAATTAAATCAATAGAATAAGTATCCTAGCAATTAATTTATTTTTAACATAACGAAAACTGAAATTTTTGCTTCTGATAAATTTTTTAACTAAATTCATAACCTTTTTAAAATCAAATAAAACTAACTTAAATCAGAACTTTCATCATTTGGAAGTTAAAATGATTTTGAAACTATAATAAATTGTGAAATAAAATCAAACAATTAACTCAAACTCTTTTTTTGTTTTGTTTTTTAATTGTATGCTTAATCTATTCAAATCAATCAAATTATTTCTTATTTCCTATTAATTTAGGTATATTTTTGATGAAACTTTATCCTAAAAATATCTTTAATTAAATATAAAAATTCCTTAACCCCCATAAATAAATCATATATACCAAAACTTGAAATGTGGAACAGATATTACTCCATAATTAAAAATATTTCTAACTTTTTAGTAAATAAAGGTAAAATAATTTTTAAAAGTATACCTCATGCTTGGTGAGAAGGTCAAACAATTCTCCTGTATGATGTAAGGGTACAACAGGTGATAAAATAGAATCAAGAAAATATATTAAGTATGTAGATACAATAGGGCCTTCATATCGCACAATTCCCATTTCATGAACATATGATAAAATAATTGGGTACGAAGGAACACTGAACTTCTTTCTACATTCTCCTTCAGGCCACCAGCAATTAATTGCAGCAAAGAATACCTTCAAAATATAAAGTAAATCTTATAATATTTTTATATTTCTATATAAAATGCTTCTAAGAAGTCAACCATAATAACACTCATGGAATTTAACAATTATTTTCCATTTAGTAGTAATCAAAGCAGCTTTTTTAAAAAAATAAATGAAAAGATGAAACTTTACAGGAAAACAGAGGTTTTTAAGGTATAAGAAAACATCTCCTTATAATTAAGAGATGGTTACAAACAAAAGTCCTTTTAAAATTAAAAAACCTATACAGAAAATAATTAAATATAGAAATAAATTAAGTTAAAAGTAATATTTCATAAAATAAAAAATAATTCAAGCAGTTTTATTAAAAAATCAAATGATAGTGCATTGAATCATCATTAAATATTATAGTGCCAAAACAAATGGTAAAAAAAAATCAAGTGACAATTTTTTTAAAGAATTGGTTGAAATTTTATAGTACTGATTCCTCATGATATATTATGCTAAATACAGGATGAAAAGAAGAAGAAAAAAAAAATAGATTATCACATAATTTTTTTTAAAAAACTTAATTAGCACAAAAGAAACAAATAATAAAGACAGTGAATTCATATTAGAGCTCTGTGAAAAAATTAGATAAAAAAAATTACATTAAAAGGTAAAATTCATTTTGCTCTTACAAAATTGTGTAAGAGCAAAATGTTTTAATATGAATCTAAAAAAGTTAAAATAATTAATCTTAAAGAGAAAAAGGCAGTGAAATGGACAAAATCCTTGTAAAAAAAAAATTCAAATATAAAGCAAAAAATATCAAAAGGATTACTTCGATTTCCCAATACTTAACCAATGTTAAAAGTTTAAAGTGTTCCATATTTGGTCACAATAGTTCATCCAAATCATAGATATTTATATAATTGTTCTTAAAAATGCTTGGTAGATGAGCAATTTTCTTTTGGTTTTTAAGATACCAATTTTATTTTTATATTGGATTAATTTCCTGGTATAGAGGATTTGAGATATTTTTAAACAGACTGTTTTATTTTTATTTTCCTTAGGTGGTTTTTAAATGCAATCCCTCATAGATTGCATTCAAAAAGACAAGTTAAAGTACATAGTTTTTAGAAAATTGTAACTATTTAAAAATATATAGCAACATATATTTAGCTGAAAAATATAAATACATGTTGTAATAAACTTGTATATTGAAAAATAAAACTTGTGTTAAATTTTTGATTGCAGAATTAACTTTTTAAAAAAATTACCTTTTCTATTTAGAGAGAAATATGTGTAATTCCAATTTTGTTATAATTTGGATATTGTTCTAGTGCCTTTAGCTTTGAATTATCCAATTCAAATTCTAAGATAAATGGGTCTAAAAAAATTCCTTGGATAGTAAATAATAAAAACTCAACTTTGTACTTAAATTATAAATTGAATTCCAAAAATAAAAAGGAGCATTTGAATACAATCAAAAATTAAATATTGATACAATTATCTGACATGTATTTAAATATCAAGAGTGCAATATCCAAGTTGAAAACTGGTAAACCAGAAATGATAGAAAAAAAAGAAATAATATCATATGCATGCTGCTAAAAGTACTAGATGTTCTTTTATGACTCTGAGATAGTATAAAAATAACTAGGCAATATTTTTATCATGAAGTTATTTTTATACTGTGTTAAGTGGATCTAGCAGTCACTATTAAAAATAAAGAGTACTTTCCCATTTCACCAATGTAAATCTCACCAAGCAGACTTTATTGGCGACAACACATCATGTACAATACATATTTCCACATTACATTATACATATAACAGTATACATTTTAATACACAATATATACTTCCTTTTAGATATATTTTTTTAATTGCTTCTAATATAATGCTCATGGATTGGTTTGGCACTTTGAAAAACCTGACAAAATGTTTCTGTTCTGAGCAAATCCTAAATTTCCATCGGTTTTTCATCCATTTTTGTAGTATTAGGAAAATGCATTACCGATAAGAAAAGGCTGCAACTTATTTTGAATGTGGCAGTAAACCAGCAGTGAAAATATTCTGTTTGGCATCAGCTGTATTATTTTTGGCGACTTTATCGCCAGTGCCAACGAAATGGAAAAGTGCCAAATAAACATTTAGATTAAGAAAAATATTTTCATAATAAATTTTCTTTTTCAAGACAGCATAATTTATTGTTAAAATATAGTTTAAATAAATTTTAAAGTACCTCATTGTGATAAAATTTGGCAACAGTTTCGAATTCTTCTCTAGCTTGTAAAGATGAAGCATCCCATGGTGCATAGTACATGACCAGCGATACATCTTTCTCTGAGATCAATGATAAGAGTTGTTTAATATTTCCATTATAAAAATCGGTAACTAAAGAAGGAGGCTCAAAAAATACATCTGGAGGATTCACTTTCTTAGTTTTTAAAGGACTAAAAGAAAAAACACAAGCAAATTATTATCATTAGAACCAGTAACTAATTTTTTGAAATATTTACAGCCTGATCAACATACGATTTTTGATATGAAAGAAAAATAATTAGAGCTAAATTAAAGCAACACATATAATCAAGCAAAAATTATTAATAACAATAACAAAATAAATGTCAATTTAAAACACATGTAAAATGTTTTATGAAGTCGAAATAAATGCAATTTTTAACGAAATCTCTTTTTATAAAAGAAATTCTAATCATACTGCAATAGAAAAGAAATTCTAATTATACAGCATACAGCACTGAGCCCAAATGCATTGTGAGATTATTAAATCCAAATTCAAACATATTTTAACAATTTTATTCGATAAAATAATTATCATTTTTAAAAAATTCATAAATTTAGAACTTTTACATAGATTAAAAAAATAAAAACATAAGGGACTTTTCAGATAAGGCCATTATTTGACTTGCACTAACATGATAGTTATGCTTTTATATATTAGGTCTATTAGTAACAGACAGCAAGTGATCTAAGTGAGACCACAAGAATGAATTTAAAGTCATTTTTAATTCCCACAAACACACTATGAACAGAATTTGAAACATAATTGAACTTAAAGTGCAACAATCATTGTTATTCTATAGAATAATTTTTGGTTGAGTTGAAGCTTGAAAGGAATATTATCAGAAATAAAGTTTGCATAAGATCATGATTTTTGGGTTCTCAGTTCTGTTATAATTTTTTAAAAAATGTGTATACCATAAAATCCGGTGTATAACATGCACCTATACTTTTGAGCAGCATTTTTTTTAGTTTTTAGATATATTCAGCGTTTAATGCGCACCCCCTATTTTATGAAGAGACTGAAATACACCTATGCAATGCTCTTATGTTTTGAAGTCATTTATTCGAAGTGCTATCCCAGGCTTTTGAATAAATAAAAATACTTCTAGAACCACAGCCTTTTAAGTTCCTTAAGTATGTCATTAGAGTGTGCATGTAAATATATAAATCCCGGGCTGAAAAAGGTTGACTCAATGGAGCGATAAATGAATACCAAGCTTGTTTGGGGCTAAACACTGCAGGTTTTGCTTCAGACTGACCTCCTCACCGGAACATCTACTCATGCAGCTCAGTGCCCAAGGTCATAAAAATTGAGATGAACACAGTAGGCCTTGTCCCTCATGGGCTGTGTTGCATTATTGAGTTTAGTTTTAGTGTGAATATATATTTTGAACTTGAAACTACAAAACAACACAATCATTAATTTAATTTGAATATCTGCAAGATAGCTAAAAGTATCACACTATGAAGAAACACGAAGGATATTGGTGACAGACCTTGTAACTTGGAATTACAGTGGAGTGACAAGGTTGACACTCAAGCTGTAAACCTATATCCAAACAGAGGATTTTGAGTCTCAACAGATTTAACACTCTTTATCCAAGAGATTCAACCTTTAAAATGAAAAAATATCCTAATAAAATTCTTGAATTTAAAGAGAATTATTTAAAGGACTTGCAAAACTGAAGTAGGAAGATGCATGCAAAATACCAATTAAAAAACATTTCATATCACACTACATTTTATTACACCATACTTCCTAGGCAAAGATAACCATTTGTCAAAGTATGTTATTTTACTTTTCATTTAAGTTATGGAATAATGTATTTTTGATGTGTAACATCTTTATTTTTTTTTTCAAATTTAAGAAAACAGCTAAAAATTTCAATGATCTTTAATGTTTAAAATATTGGTAAGTTATTAAAGTAAAAAACTCCTAACACTTTATTCGTTCGAAAATAATCAAGTTGACAATATTTATTGAGTTATCTCATACAACAGAGCTGATTCGATGTTTACACTCAGACACCGGCCAATTTAGATCTGCTATGTACAAAACAAATAGGACTTTCGTACCCACTTTGCAAAGCAGCTATTCCAGTAAATACGATTGTTATCACAAAAAAAATTTCTCGCCCATACGAATTCATAACTTGGAAATATTTTGTGAGAGAAAGAGGATCGCCACGTGTGTCTTGTATTTTGATATCAGTATCATCCTCATCTTTGATCAAGTCATTTGTCGCCGCCATGATGACGTCATTATTCGGATAAGGAAAACGAAACAAAAACCGAAACAAATTACAAATAAATTTTATGACCTTCATAAAAGGATAAATCAAAGTACGTTGATAAGGTACGTGCAAATATTGAAAGAATGAAATATCATTGGACTCATATTGATGATCCTTATTTGACTCCTTTTGGCATATTTTTTTTAGAATAAATTCAAGTTTATATAATAATTGGAATGTTGTATTCTTTTCAAGTCTTTCAGAGATGATATTATTGAACTACTATAGCTATAAGATACTTTTTGTAAAAACATAAATTATTTTTCGGTTTACCATGCATTATTTTTATGATTTTTCTGTAAATACTGTTTCTAACGAGATTATTCCTTGTAAACTATAAAACTGATTGCTTACAATTATAATACTTATTTCAAAATTTTCTTAATTGCCTCATGATATGCCTTGTTTTGAAATTTAATTCGGTTTCTCATAAAAGTCCTTAAGGAGTTTTTTTTACTAATCACCTTTTAAAATTATATCGTTCCTTAAAAATTAATTTTAGAATGTTGCATTGAATTCAAAATATAGCTCAACAGCTAAAAGAGATGAAACCGAATCAAAATCTTTTCTTGTAAAAACTGGGATAATTAAGTTGTGTATGGCAACACTAGTTAATCGTAGGTGGATCGCATTTTTAATTATTTTTAAGCTCACTTTTTCAAATTTGTAACTTGTGTTACACATGTGTCTTTGAAGCTTGTCACGCCATGTATGGTTGGCGTTCTTGTACTGGAGTTGTTTATATTTAAACCTCTATAGAAAGCTTTCGAAGATTTCCAGTTTGTTTCAACGTTTTCTTGCCAATTGTGAACATAAAGTATTGAACAATAGTTGGAAGTAAACACACTTTTTTATTAACTAGTTTTTCGCCCAATTTGTTAATTTTGAGAAAACATGTTTTGCAACTATTTTTTGAAGCACTTAAGAATTTCTAGGTTTTCTTAAGAATCGAAAATTTTGTGCCTGTTATAAAATGAAAAATTTTGTACATTATTTCTTTTTCAAAAATAAGCCTTGGGAAATTTAAAAACAGCACAAATAGTTTCTCTCAATTTTCGAATGTATCAGAAAGTTGTTAGAAAAACCGCCTAATTAGGATTAATTTAATGATAAGGTCCAATATTTTTTCACATCATGTACACACATCCGATTTTATGTATTAAAAACTATATTGTAATTAAAAAATACTTTTGGTTTATTTTTGTAAAGACTATCAACAGGCAGCCAAAATAAATAAATAAAAGCACCACAAAAGTAATTAGATAATAGAATATTTCTTAACAAATTTATCCATGTTATAGTTTGCCATGTTTTTAAACTTCATAATGATGATTAAAATATAATTTAGCTCATCATTGTTTATTTCGTATAATGATACTCTATTTAATATCAGAAATGGCTCATAGAAAATAAAGATTATTTTTCACCATAAAAGTATAATGATACTCTATTTAATATCAGAAATGGCTCATAGAATATAAAAACAGATTATTTTTCACCATAAAAGGGGTAAACATCTTTGAAATGTTACTAAATTTGTGCAAATTTATTCTGTTCAACAATTGCATAATAAAGAATAATTGTCAGAAAAGTTGGGGAAAATGAATGTTTAATCACTGCAAAAATTGCTATTTAATTCAATAAACTATTTTCTTAAATTCCCTCATTTGAAGCTAAGTAACAAATACTGAAATCAGTTGGCTTACAAGATTGTTCTGTGGATAGAAAATGGTTTGAAACTTCAAGAAACTAAAGCCTAAGAGACTTTTTTCTATGCAAAATTAGTGACAAAAACTCAGATGTTGTCTGATCACATATTGTGTAGATTGGACGAAACAATTTTGGTTTTGATAGGAGTACAGCATTGTAAAAGAAAGCTAAAAATAAAAGAACAGCGAAATGATTTTGTAATTTTATCAATGATATAATGAATCATTCTCTTTGCATAAACATTAAAAAAGATAATTTATAATTATAGACTCAAAATTGAATATCAAACAATTTTTTGTTTTCTTATCAAAAGAACAATGCTAAGAAGATATCTCCCTGAATTTCCATCTTCCATACCTCTAATTTTCTGGAAGTTCTAAAAAAAACTATTCTAATCACCAGATTTCAACCTGATTGAACACGTTTAGAGAAAACTTGAAGCTAAAGCAAACAACACAGCTTTAAAATAAAAAAACAAGCAAACTTAAAAAAATGGTCATTGAAAAATGGAGAAAAGTTAATGTAAAAACTGTGAAAAAATTAGTGAGCTTTTTGTCCAGACATTTGAACGTTGTTTTGGATGATCAAAGATATCTACCAAATTTTAAATTACGAAACTAGTGTAATATATTCTGTTTTATTTACAAAAATGACCATTCTGTCACTGACGTGTGTACCAGAATGGTCATTTCTGTAACAATGGCATGATGACATACATACCATGTCGTGGGCGATTCTGTGACAAAAGCATTATACGTGCTTGGCACATCTTTCCTTTGCAAGTGGTTAACAAACTTGATTGCTTTTGTAAGGTTATTTTTTAATTTTTCAAAAAGAAAAGTTTAACTTTGTATTTAAAATACTCTTTCTAGTTATAGTGAGAATAGAATTAAAGATTGTTTTAAAAATATCACTTGAAAACAGTGGCATAGCTTCCAAAAGGGCTCAATTCCCTGCACCAGGGCCCTTGGATCCTGACCATCAAGCAAGCGGAACTTGCAATAAAATTTCCCCCACATTTTTTTTTTTTATAAATACAAAGGATTGCAACACAACTATAATCATGACAACTCAGTTGAAAGTAATTTCTGATTTGCAGTGAATTCCCCTAAATTCTTTCCATTGTTTGTACAGTATTGCAAACTTTACTTATTGAAAAGTTTATATTTTAAATTTTTTCATTTTGTTATAAACTGTTACTTGAAAATTAACTTCTAGTTCCATGAAAAATCTTACATTACATCTTATAAAACCTACAGAGGAAGCAATTTCTTCCTGCAATTCTTTTAATAACAATATGATTCATAATTAGCTAGTTTCTCATTTCAATATTTCACAATCTACTGGTATATGCAAAAGACTGATTTAGTTTTGTCCCCTCTCCACTGTACTTTTGTAGAGATGTTTTTTTTTTTTACATAATTATAATATTATTTTATTGTATTTTCTTGTTCATGCATATTTTTTGTATCATTTTCTTTCTATCTCGGTGAACCATTTTGTAGCTCTAAACCTTCTGGTGGGTGTGAGTTTGATCTTCCCAAACAAATAGCCAAGGGTTCCCAAATGACATTTGTAGCGTAGCATTGCGTTTCTCCTTCCTTTTAACGTCAGTAAGTACTCAAACACTTACAAATTATATTGAATAAGAAAATTTTAAATTATGAATAAAAAAAAAGAAACCCAGTGGTTAATCGCAAACAGTGCCAAGAAAGAGAATGAAAACTGACAAATTTCTTAGTCAGCTTTTTCAAGTACTTCTGACCCAAATATTTCTGTTAATAGCAACTTAGATAATATGGTCACTACAGCATTGCTTGAGAAGCCTACTGAAGAAAATTTGACAATTATTGCAAATAAAGATACCGTCATTGACAATGCAAATTTATAGAAACGACTCCAAATCATTCAAGTGCAATTGCAAGAAAATATGGTATAGATTCCCATTTTCAAGAAAAAAGCAAAGGAAAGTTAAAATTTTTGATGAATTAGCTTCTGATCACCTATTTTTGAAACCAGAAAGAAATATTTAAAATTACTGTTCTCAATAAGGTACTAAACACAATATAAGCTCAATTAAGTACATATTTTACTGGTATGAGTGCAGTCTGTCAAATATTCAATTTTCTAACACTAGAAGTAGATAAAACAACTTTGTTAAAAAGTGTGACGAATTCCAAAATAAGTATTCTGATATAATAAACCCAAACTTTTCCCCTTCAATTTCTTAAGATTTACCTAGGTGATCTTAGGCAGATCACCTAGTTCTGCCTAAATTAACCCAGGCATGGACCAGTTATGTAAAAAAATAAAGAGCAAATATGGAGGGCTAGAATGTGACCTAACAGAAGTATTTACAGCAACGTTATTATTCAATACAATTTCTGTCACTTTTGCAGCAGCACAAAGATCATGTACAAAACCAAAAATAATGCAAAATTACCTGAGAAATGGCTTGAGTCAAGCTTGACTCCACATTTATCGCTAATAGCAATTGAAAACAAAGTTGCATCGAGCTTGGATTTAACAGAAATTAATGAAACTTTTGTGAAAACTAAAACAAGGAAAAGATTGCTAACCAAGTGGTTAAGTCTAACCTTCATATAATAAACCTTTTATTCTTTATTTGCATCGTTTTATTTCCTAATTCCTATGATATTATTTGTAATTATTGTTCGTTTAATTTTTTATTATCTATGACGTTACTTCTCGCCTTCGGGTTCCGGCAGTTCCTAAACTCTTCACAGCTGTTCTAGAAAAAAACTGTTATCAAATCAAATCTGGGCGATCACTAAAGCTCACACAAGAAAATTCATAAACAAACATGTAGATAGTATGTAGCTTTGCTTTCCTATGTTCTATAGAGCATGATAAAGGACTGATGTAAAATAGCTTTGCATATTTAAAGTATTCATATATTTTTACTTGGTAAAACCCAACAAAGATAGGGCCCTCAATTTTTTTTTTTTTTGCACCAGGGCCTTTGGATACCTAGCTATGTTACTGAATGAAAAATATCAGTACTTGTGTATTATTGCAACCATTGTGGCAACTTTATATGAAACAAAGAACATGGTTGCCAATTCAGTGTGCGAAAATGAGGTTGCAAACTTGACAGATGATCTTGGACGTTGGCATTGTTGTAACAGTGCACAAGTACCTAAATATCTAATTTTATTAGTGCTGTTTCATTGAAATTTGAAAGTATGGGATTAGTTTGGGAACCACTGTATTATTACATTTATGATTCTATTTTTCATTTATATTTATTGCATTTTATTCATATACTTCCAAAAATAATTAATTAGATTGTGGATATTTTTAAATATGTGTAATATATGTTTTAATATCACTTCTTTATTGTTGATTATCACTTGCAGATTAAGAAGAACAATGAATACAATCGAAGCTCACTTTTGTGGCATTTCTTCTCAAAGTAGTATCTATGGCTTAACAACTTTGTTTACTGGTGAAAGCTCTCATAAAATTCTTGTTGCTTCTTCTAAAAGAAAAGTCTATTGTATTGAATATTCAAAGAATCAACAAAGTGTCATCTTTTCAACTCGTGAAGTGCAATTCACTTATATACCAGGTAATATATAATTTGACTACATACATATGCTAAATAATTTTTAACATATGGTATACAAAGAGAGAAATTTAATTGTAATATTGCTTTCTTAATTTTGTCTGCTATGCACACTTTTAGAAAATTTTGTAAGAATATTGGAATATATAGTCACTACCTTCTATCGAAAAAATTGAAATTAAATTCTGAAACATAATATTGAATGATTAAAAGATAACTATTGAAATATTGCTTCTCTTTTTTAATCCTGATTCTACTAAAAAAATAGGTTACTTACATATTAACATCACCACAGCTAAATAGGCACCATGCAAATCGCGTCATTTTACGGCAAAATTAACCAATTTAAAAAAAATTACAGTAGAATATTTTTTTACATCAAGGCATGATATATTTGCATGGTGTCAATTTTGCTGTGATGACGCTAATACATACATACCAAAAATGGTCATTCAGAATAAGGGAAAATTTTCGGCTTTAAATAGGGGGGGGGGGCACTGGTCCTCAAAATCCTCATATGGTACAGAAATGGAAGTGAGAAATCAGTTCAGGTGTTGTCATTTGACCATTATTCAGAATAAAGAAATCTATTGCTAATAGCTCTCATGTTGATCTAGTATAATAAAATTTAATGTTCAATCTTAAGGTTCTGGCAGATGATTCTTGATTTGTGTGACAATATGTTCTTTACTGGTCCATTTTTTTTAAAATTCTTCCTTCCAATTTGATTTTTTAAAAACATATTAGACCCTTGAATGTCTTCTAGCCAGTTTTAAATAGAAAAATGTTTTGTCCGCTTTTCATATTAAGTGACTAAAATTTTTCTTGGGATTTATAATGCTGCTCTATTTGATTTCCCCCCTCCCTAAAATTACTTAGCAGTGTTCTCAAATAGTGAGGTTTATTCAATGGCGTAACGGAAAATAATTGCCCCCCCTCTCCGCATGGTCAGGACTTGGGCCCCAAGCCGGATCTTAGAAATATATACTTGCTAGAAAAGTCACCTACTACTCCTTACATAAGCGACGAAAAAAAGTTTTAAAGACCAGAATTTTAAAATGTTTTTTAAATTATATTTTATTTAGTTCATTCCAAGTATTGAGAATAAAAAAAGTGAATTCGGTTTACTTTCATAGCTTTGAAAATAAGGACAGGTTTGTAGCGATACCAACAAAAATCAAGTAGAAAAAGTCTGCATTCACTGTTTTAATAGTAACTATAAAAATTATTTAAAAAGGATAATGAGCTATTTAACAGCTAGTTGGATAACCCCGTGTGTTGAAAATTTCCTGAAGTCGTTTCGGCATTGAATTATTAAGTCTAGTGGTTTCTTTAGAGCTTATCTTCTCTCATATATATATATATATACAAAGGATTGCCAAACCATAACATAATGTACCTTTATACATTACGTAAAAATATTTATCATTAAACTTTTTCTGAATGCAAAATCAACCGAAGTCTGAGTAAACGAAGTAAATAATGTATAACATTAGAGAGTATTTATAATATTTATTAAAACTGGAAATCTCTAACAATAGATAACCTGGGATTTTGAATACAAGATATCAATCATTGGCATGTCCAAGTAATTTTAGCGCTTTTTTCACATGTTGTATTTTACAATAGGAAAATTCGGGAAAACTATGGGAAAATTTAGATATGATTCGGCTCATCTAGGGCACAAATGCGACCAAATGCAGAAAATCCGAGGTCAATTGGTTGCTTATTGGCTGAGAAAAAGGTACAACAAAATATGGAACGAAGACGAAATTTGCGTCCTAATAGCGCTTTTGTTCCACTACGTGAAAAACGCGCTAAAAAACGAACACCAAGAAACACACGAACACTGTAAAATAATTTTAGATTTAAAATTCTTATGAAAGAAAAAAGGTATCACTTACCTGATTCTTCATTTCTGAATCTTGGGATGAATTTGACCTAAGTTCAATTAAATTCTAGCGTAAATAGTGCAACTTTTAATAAGGAGAGTTCTTTGTATGAAGCAAAAATGATTTCATGAAAATGAAATAAAAAACTGATACATTCCATTTTACTTTCTTCTCATTATGCTTCATTTGATTGAATACTCATAAATCTATCATCAAATGCTCTCTATGCTTTTCCAAGTATTGTAATACTACTTTACTTGAAAAAGGCATAACAGATGTGCGTTATTTACGACTTTGCTAAATGAAATTGAAACACATGAGGGGGGACTAAAGACGCCAATAATTTTCTCTGCTGCTTCTTAAAAAGTAAATCATGTCTTTTTTTCCCCTCCCTACTGCTAATGTAATGTATACATTAATAATGTTGAAATTTTTGTATCTTCCTAGCATTTTATCGGATTTTCCGTCTGACTGTTTTATTTGTTAGTAATTAAGGTTTAAAAAGAAAACCCACACACACTAAAGAAAAAGTATCTCTCGTTGCCTGGATTACAGCAAATGTAAAAAAAAAAGTTTTTTGATTTGGCTATAGGATTAAAGATATGTAATGAGGGTATGAATGATGTTTGATCACTGATTGGAAAATAGCTTAAAAATTTGATTGTGAAAAATGTGAAGCGAACATAGAGAAAATCTACGTTCATGGCGTCAGTCAGGCTTTGGGCCCCCTAGAAGCCTTGCCCCCCCCCCCGCAGTGCAGGGGTGCACGTTATGCCACTGGGTTTATTATTTCAACAGATAAGACAAAGTATAAACTTAATCTGAAGTTTTAGCATATGTCTGTTCTATGTAATAACCTCCAAATATCAATAGCCTATGGATTTAGTTTAGATCAGCGATCATCATATAAAACAAATTTTATTCTATATCATTACAAAATGCTGTTTTGTGCCTGTGAAATTTTAACATGGTGTGTAAAATATTAGAATTAAGATTTGGTACAGATTTACAATAATTGGTACAATTTTGTAATTGATTCACTTTCTCTTAACAATTGTTTGTGGGGCATATAATAAGTATTATTTAACTTTATTTCTTCTAAAATTACAGTTAAACGATGTACAGTTATCTCACTGTATTTATAATACCCATTTCTTTTTATTTAATTTGCTGGTCCTGCTAAAAAATTGCCATTTATTAACCACAATTTGATTTTCTACATTCTTAAAATCTTTTTTCTACCACATCATATTTGTTCTACATCTGCTGTTCTTTAAAGTAGTTTGGCTTTCAAATTCTCAGTTTTAATTTATATTAATTTTAATTCATTCTTTTTTGCATCTGTCCTCGGATTTTGGCACTCTTTTTTTGCAATTCAACTCTCACATCTGCAGAAATATACAGTATTTAACACAGAAATATACTCGTATTGTTACAGTTATAACAAAAGTAAGTTATTCATGTAATTTCTTTTTAATTTTAGTAAAAATAAAAAAGCTGAACAAAAATGACATGGTTTGAATGTAGTGTACTATGTTTTTGATACAATATTGATGTATTTTATCATTTTTTATCTATATATATAAAGGAGAAAAGTGACTGACTGACTGACTAATCACGATATCTCCGAAACTATTCAAACTACAGACTTGAAATTTGGTAGACATGTTCCTTTCATGGAGTAGAGATCAGCTAAGAACGGATTTTTTGCGAAATTAGAACCCCAAGGGGAGTTACGGGGGTTAAGGGGTGTTATAAATAATTGTTTCCATTTTTACACTACTCAACGTACAATCTTGAAATTGGGTAAGCAGATTCCTTTCATAGAGTAGAGATCTGCTACAAAATGGATTTTGGGAAAATAGCCCCCCCAAGTGGCGTTGCAGGGGAATAAGGGGCGTAAAAGATAAATACTTTCATTTTTAAAATACTTGACCTACCGACTTGAAAATTGATAGGCATAATTCTTTCATGGAGTTAATATCCGCTACAAAATGGGTTTTGGGAAAATGGACCCCCAAGGGTTGTTGAGGGGGGGGGGTTAAGGGGCGTAAAAGATAAATATTTTCGTTTTTAAAATACTTGACCTACTGGCTTGAAAATTGGTAGGCATTGTTTTTTCATGGAGTTAATATTCGCTACAAAATGGGTTTTGGGAAAATTGACCCCCAAAGGGTGTTGAGGGGGGTTAAGGGGAGATATAAATAATTATTCTGATTTTTAAACTATTAGATACACAGTCTTAAAATTTGGTAAGCAGGTTCCTCTTATAGTGTAGAGATACGCCACAAAATGGGTTTTGTGAAAATGGACCCTCAAGTGGCGTTGAGGAACTTAAGGGGCATAGATAATTACTTTCCCATTTATAAACACCTGGAAGCACAGTCTTTAAATATGATAAACAGAATCCTTTTATGGAGTAAAGATCCAATATATAATGTGTTTTGTGAAAATCAACCCCCCCAGATGATGTTGCAGGGTCTCAAAGGGTGCTATAGATAATTTTTTCCATTTTTAGTTTATTAGACTCACAGTCTTCAAATTTGGTAAGCAGATTCCTTTCATAGAGTAGAGATCCGCTACAAAATGGGTTTTGTGGAAACAGACCCCCAAGTGGCATTGCGGGGGCTCAAGGGGTTATAGATAATTATTCCCATTTTTAAACTACACTCATGTCCATAAATTAAGGATAATGAAGTTCAGGCAAAGAAAGGGACAGAATAAAAACAAATTTGACTTATTTGTAGAGTCTATTTATTAAACAAAAGGTAAAGAGCAAAAGAGATGCTATATGTTTGACATAATTAATAAAAATTGCGATTTTTACTCCCTGGAGCAAATTTCAAAAAAGAACCTATTTACAAAAAACAGTATAACATGGTTAGTATGATGGTTAATATGGAGTATATCTCCCAGACAATGCAATACAGGCCTTACAACGCCTACGCATGATTAGTATCAAATTATCAATCTGATCTTGGGGAATATTACACCACTCATCAAGCAATGCCCTCCTAAGTTCCGGTAGACAGGTGGGAGGGGGTTGACGGGCTGCAATTCGTCAGCCAAGCATATCCCACACATGCTCTATTGGATTCAAGTCCAGTGAGTATGCTGGCCAATCCATACGGGTGATATCCTCCGATTGAAGGCATTCGCCTACAATGTTTGCACGGTGAGGACGGGCGTTGTCATCCATCAACAGAAATTCAGCACCCATGGCGCCCCGAAACAAACATACATGTTGTTCCAGAATGACATCCCAATAGATGTGGTCTGTCATCGTTACACTCTGAACATGCAGGTCAGTTCTGGAACCAAGAATAATGCCTCCCTAAGCGAGCCATCCTGCACCACCGTAACGGTGTCGTTCAATGGTGTTCTCTTGGTGGTAACGGGTACCTGGCGCTCTCCATATCAAAGTCTGGCGAGAATCAGACTGCAAACTAAACCTGGACTCGTCGGAAAACATCACACAAGACCACTGTTGCAGTGTCCACAATGCATGCTCTCTACTCCAGGTTAATCGCAGGCGGCAGTGAGTTGCGGTAAGGGGAACACATCTCACAGGCCTATGAGCATATAGACCAATGTGCCCTAAGCGTCTGTACACGGTCTGCCTTGAAACTGTCGTACCGGTAGCTGAAGAGAGCTGACGAGATAGGTCTGATGCTGTGCTCTGTCTGATTCTTTTGGCAGTAACTGCCAAATACCGGTCCTCATTCAGCGTTGTAACTTGGGGGCGACCTGTGCTGTAACATCTATTCACATTACCATCATCTTGGAATCGTTGCCAAAGCCTAAAGATGACACTCTGGGCGATTCCAAGTTCCTCGGATACTTCCAGCTGGGTACGTCCACATTCCAGTTGTCCGATAATTCTACCACGTAAAAAATCATCCAAATGCTTCCTTTGTGCCATAACTATGTGGTTATTGCACTGAAAGGCTTTTAAAACGCTTGTGAACAATTTTACTTCTTTGCCACCATTCCTTATATAATCCTCTCTTACACTCCCGTCATTGTGACGTACTATCCGCGCCATCTGGTGGTTTCCTGTAATTTGCATATTCATCTCCAAGATGTGTGTGATAATTCTACAGGTGAAATTTTTATTTTAGAGTTCAATTTCTGTGTGATTCTGAATTATCCTTAATTTATGGACATGAGTGAATTAGATGTGCAATCTTGAAATTTGGAAACCATATTCCTTTCGTTGAGTACTGAACCGCAATAAAATGGGTCTCGCAAAAATTAACCCCGAAGCTTCCTTTTGGGGGATTAAGGGGCGTAATAGATAAATATTTCCGTTTTAAAACTATTCGGTCTACCTGCTTAATAATTGGTAGGCATGTTCCTTTCATGGAATAGAGTTCCTCAAACAAAGAGTAAAACAAAAATGGACACCCAAGGAGGGTTGCGAGGGGTGAAGGAGAGTTATAGGGAAAAATCCTGTTTTAGAATTGTTAGACCTGTGTACTTGAAATTTGTTAAGCATGTTCCTTTTGTTGAATAGGGATCCACTAAGAATGCATTTGACGGGAATCAACTCCTGGGGGAGCAAGGGGTTACTGGGATGTATTGACAAAAGATTTCTTTTTTTGAACTACAAGAACTATAATAATTGAATTTGGTTTACAATTTTCTTTTGTTGAATTTAAATCCGCTAAGAACAGTTTTTGGGAGAACGACTCTCAACGGAATTACGAGGGGGGCGGGCGTGGGGTATTGATAGTAAAAATTTTGTTTTTACCCTATTAGATTTAGATCTGAAATTTGGCTTTCATGTTTATTTAATGGAGTAGAGATCCACCTAAGATTGATTTTGCGGAAATCCACTTTGTTATAGGGTTACGAAAGTGTAAACATCATTCTATACTCAATTTTAGAGAATATTAGATAATACAAATTAGTAGTTATGTCCTTTTTTTTTTATCAAGAGGCGAGAGTTACAGGTATAAGTATATTTTTCAATACAATAGAATTCTTAATGCTAGGGCTTAGATATCAATATATTATATATATAAACAGATATATTTATAAAACATCATGAAATACCCAGCGAAGCGGGAAGGTAACGGCTAGTTGAAGTATATAATTGATCTATTATTTGTTACATCAACTATTTATAAATGATAGGTTTACTTTAAATTAGAGGTATTCTTGAATTATCATACCTCAAGTATTATGTGAAAATTTATGCATGAATATATTTATATATTTGGTTCATAATGAAAGGTTAAAAACAAACAAATTTGGTTTAAGTTTACAATAGGATCTAATAAAAGCTTATGTCAGATTTTATTAACTGTTCTTAAATTGTATCGAATTTGGGTAATTTTTAATATTAAGTTTTCCCCTAAAATTAAGCTTCTAATTTTTTTTTACAGAATACTGATTAGTTCTGTATTCTTAGAACTATAATAATTTTATCATCAAATCAGAAACCAATGAAATATTTTTAGTTACGTTACTGAATCATTTATTAATGGAACTTCTTCTTTATGGTATTTATGTTTGATTATATTTATTCACAATTTTTTTTTAAAAATTATTTATTTTTCTTATTAATAGGTGGAGCTGAAATAATTTCAATGGATGCTTTTAACCAAGCTTGCCACGAACATGATTTTGTTGTGGGAATTACATTCACCAAGGCAAGTTTCTAACAATAATATCCAATTCTTAATTTCTTTCTAAACAAAGATTGAAAAATATGTATCAGATTGAACATAATTTTACTTCTGGAAATAATCTGTATGTTTTATATTTTGCATTTTAACTGATGTAATGCAAACATTCACTTATCAAGATGATTTAATTTATAATTAAAATTATTAGGAAATTGGAACTCATAACATGGCCAATTCATTCATGCTATGAAAACATACTTATCTTTCAATTTACTTGTTATTTTGCACACATTCACAATTTCTGTCGAACACTTTCAAAATAAACTTTCTTGAGACTCATATACTCCTGCAATAATTTTAATATCATTAATTCTTTTCTATTAAATTCTTTCTCAATAAATATTTAGCTGTAAAAAAAGGTGTACACTATTTTGTACTTTCCTCAAGCTGGAATTTTTGTAAACTCCAGATTTACTTATTTGAATGAAATTACAATTTTTAAGTATTTTTATAGTTAACTTAAAAATTGTGTTGGCTTTACCATGTTTAGTAAAATTTTAAATAATAAGAAAAGTTACACAAACATTTTGAAAACCAAACTTAGAGTTTTAGACCGATATGTAATGGTGAAAAAGAAGCATAAATTGTTAAATTATAATTTTTAAATGAAACTACAGCTAAGAACTGTGGGGGAAAAAAGAAAGCTCTATTAGAAAAAGTAAACTAGAAGTTGTACTTATATGAATATAATTTTACATATTAAGATATTGCAGTCAAAATTGTATGGAAAAAAGGCATTGATGATATTAAAAGATTGAAATAAAAAAATAGTTGCCAGCTGATAACATATTACGACATATATTGGTATTTTGACATTTTATTTTTATATTTTAATATGATTCTATGTTGAAATAAATGAATTTAATCATATATAATTAACTAAATATATATCTTGTCTTGTTTTATATTTATATGGTTTTAATTATATATGTAATCGACAAAATAAATATTTTGTCTTGTTTTATTTTTATATGGTTCTACACTAAAAGTAAAACATGGTTTTGATATGTGCACCATATTTAAACAAACTTTTTGTTTAATAAAAACTTTTTACAATATTTACTACCATATTTTGAAATTGAATTAAAATCTACTATGTTTTTTAACTTAGAAATGTCTAATCTATCTATATATATGATGAGGATGATTTAAAAGTAATCTTATTTTTCTGATTGTATATTTTGCCTGTTTTTAGGAAAGATTTAAATTTTTGTTCATTATTTGACTTTTTAAATATTTCAGTTAGAAATGATACATTATTTCACATAAAAAAGAAAAAAATATTAGTACATGATGAAAAAATTAGCTTGATTTTTAAAAATTCTTATATTTCTGTACTATACTATTCCACTTTACTTTTTTGAAATTAGTTGCATTAATTAACCATTAAATTTTTAGTCTTGAGATTATTACAATCAAACCAGAGCAAATTTGCTATCCCATTGCATAACTTTCAACTTTTTTAATGACTCTTTATTTAGGTAGGAAAATGAATACAGGATATTTTATTCTTAAATTAATATAATTTTAAACAAATATTGTAAAGGAAATGGGACTACAAATTGAAAAAATTCAGTAGAATTTGTTTAAATCTTATTTTACCTAATATTTTTATTTAAAAAAGGGCTTTTGAAAATAAGTTCATTTTTGTTTGTGAGTCATATTTTAGCAAAGAAAATTTTATTACTGCTATTTACTACCAATTTATCTTTCATTTTACAGTGTGTCACATTAGGTACAATGAGTCAGTACTTCAATATTTATTCAGACTGGGAACCCAGTAATAAATGTGATTTAGATAATATAGCTCGTAAGTAATGTTCTTGATCACATTATAGTTGTATTTTTAAGCTGTTTCATGAACTATCTCTGATTAGTTAACAATGTTTGTAAAATTTGAATAATTTTTCTTTGCTTTTTCTAATAACATTTTGAAGTTCTATTAGTTTAAATTTATAGCTGCAATGGTGGTTAATGTTATGTTTGTTTATTCATTACTTACATGTTATACCATCGACCAATTTCATTGAATCAAAAGACATCAAAACAAGATGTACAACCGATTGTGGATAAGGTTCCTGCTCATGTTCAAACACAGTAATAATAACAAGGATAGCATTTGACGCTTTTTTGAAAATTAATTATGTCTTTCAGTTTGGCAAAATTGGTTGACAGTATAATGTATAAGAACAGTTTTTCCTTGCCTTATTTGTATCAGCTGTCATTCATTATAATATATGTAAAACTGATTTCTCTTTTGCATGTATATTTAATAAAATATGTACTGGTAATGCAAAAAGTTAGTATGGTATACCAATAAGAGTGCAATTAAAAAAATGTGATAATTTTGTGAAAAGATATTACTGCTGAATAGATTTAGAAAAGTAATGAAAGAAGTGATACTTATGTATCAGTTCATCAACCAATAAATTGGTGGATATTTTAAAGATTTTGCCTCAATTTATTCATGTATCACCATTATTTTTACAAATAAATAAATAAATAAATAAATAATGAAAAAGTATCTGGCTACAACTTTTATTCAGGTTTGTTTGTTTTTAGATAAACAGACATATTATGCTTATTAATACACTCTTTCTTTAATGGAACAATCCAAATCCAGTAGCTTTGAAAGTACTCCATTATGTTCTCATCTCTAGAATTTTATTCATTTTCTTTTAAAAAATACAAGTGGAAAAATGAAACAACTTGCAAACAAGTTTATTGTGCTTAATCATGCTTCTAAAATTTTTTCTATTATCGTAGTGTTTGCCAAAAATGGCCAACTGACTAAAAGTACCAAAAAAACCAATACAATGGTTGCTTAGTAAACATAACTTTAAATTCCGGATAAGGAAAGATGCAGAAATGAAAAGATATATTTCTTGTTGTAAAAAGTAATTTTATTTCACAGAGAACAACACGAAAGACAGAATTTCATTATATATAAATCATGAATGCGATGTTGAAAATTTAAAAGACTGAAATACAGTCATTCATGCAAAACTTTTATAAAAAATAATCTTTGCTTTCAGTTTATTATTATTATTATTATTATAAAAATTTACAAATCAATGTTTTATGAAATTAATTTTCCCAAATTAATTTTTTGTGTTTGGTCATTAGTAATAAGAATATAAGTTATTTATGAATTTAATATACATATTTTTTAATTATCTAGAGGGTTGTCTGAGCATTTGTCTTGACTTCATTCCTTTTCATCTTACCCATACAGAGTAAGAAAATATTTTATTACTTTATTAGAATAAATATATAAATTTAAGTGTATAGTAAATTTTTTTAAATACAAGATATCATTTTTTGTTGTTTTGATTTTGAGTTTTT
The DNA here is from genome assembly GCA_019973975.1 of Trichonephila clavata. Lineage (NCBI taxonomy): Eukaryota > Metazoa > Arthropoda > Arachnida > Araneae > Nephilidae > Trichonephila > Trichonephila clavata. The sequence goes on from BMAO01026143.1 coordinate 64,035, forward strand.
GTATATTGTTAATGTTGTGCTGACTCTTTATGGCCAATAATAGAGAATAACACTTATATTATATATATATATATATACATTAATCATTTTTATAATCATCTTATAATGACAGAAAAAATATTTTGTATTTAAAGTAGCTATACAACTATAAAAAATAACTTACTTTTTTTATGCAAGATATCATAATAAATGCCACCAATAGTACATTGAAATCACACAAATGAGTATTTTACTAATAATCAATATACTTACATTTTTATAAACAATATCTTAATTATCTTACATTTACACTTGTAAGTCAGCTTTCAGCTTTAAACTTTTTTCTTTAAATTATAGCATTACTTTTTATCCAAAAAGCAGCATCACATTTACAATTTGTATTATCTTCATGTGAAATAAAAAGAAATTTTAAATAAAAATTTATTTTTCTTGTAATTAAAAAAATTTTTTTTTAAAGATTGATTGTTGATGGAGTTAAGGAAATGGTATGGTTATTAAGTGGAAGTGACCTTAAAATTCACCTGTATAGAGAAGTATATATCAATTGATATATTATTTTTAATAATTTAACAAAATTTTATTTCTAGAATACTCTTAATTAAATAAAAGTTTTGTTTAATATTTTAAAATTAATATTTCTTTAATTTTGAATTATATGTGATACTTTGTATGAATCGAAATTTAAAATGTGATAAGTATTGCTTGTATTAATATTGTAATGCTTAAATAAAAAATGTATTTCTGAGGGGGAAAGTTATATTTGATGAGGATTTTTAATATAACTATGAAGTCTTATATATCTTTGTTGATTTGTGTGTGTTTGAAAGAGCAAAAATAGAATTATATGTTCTTTTAATTTTAGTTTTTTGATTTTACTTTAAAAGTCAATGTGCAATTAATGTATATAGCTATATATTTTTAATGAAGGTTGCATATTTCCTATTTTATATTGATATATTAAATTTCTAGGATAAAACTAGACAGACATATTGTGAAGAACCAAGTACTACATGTTTTCCTGAATTTGCAGCCTTGGATAGCCTGTAAGATATGAATTAGTTGCATTTATTTATTTAAAGAGAGATTATTGTTTTATGAAATGTTTAGTTATAGTATTGCATGTAGTACATAGATTTATTTTTTAAAAAGGAAAAAAATTTATTGAAGAAAAATTGCTATGTATTTATTAAATTTTCTCAATATTTTTACTAAGTTAGGCATAAGGTTCTGCTTATTAAATTTTATAAGCTTTGATTTTGAGGGATATTTGAAATAATTTAAGATTGCACTTTTAAAAACTTTAATCTTGATAATTTAGATTTTCTTAAGTTTTAGAAGGGTTTATTTAAAAACAGGACACTCACAAATAGTTTTATCTTTGAACATAATTAACAGGTCTGATTTCATTATCAAGGAAAGGTATCATCATTCAGCTGTTCAATAGTGTGACACCTGGCTTTAAGCTGTACAAAAGTTTTATTAATTTATGTTATCTTGAAAATATTTTGCATCATTAAGAAACTAATTGCTGTTCCATTTATTGTCACAAGTAGTCTTTTGACAGTCAGTTGTAATTATGGTAATTATACTTTTCTTGGTGTTGCTTTTAAGTGTTCCAGAACCTGTCTTTAAAATTTATATGTTACATTTCTTCATGTACAGTGTATTTTTTTTACCTCTTAACTTCAAAGCTATTCATGTAATTTGCACAAGTGACTTAAATTGCCCTAGAAGTGTACATGATGTTTTGGGTCGTACAAAAATTAATGTCACATTTTTTTAAAGTTGCATACATAAAGAACAAAGATCAATGAAAGATTGCCCATTTTATTCAATAGCCTTTTGCTTTTTTTTTTTACTGAATTACATAGTTCATAAAAATAAACCCATTTTTTTTGTGAAAAATCGAACAAAATGCTGATTTAGAATTTAATTAGAATTGAACATTTTATACCATGCAAGGAGTTTTAAGAAGTACAATTGCAAATTTCACATACAAGGTCAGATGAGTGTGGCAATACATTCCATCCAAATTCCAACATTTTTTAACCCCTTAACGATTGATTAATTTTGAAGAAAACGGTCCTAAAAGTGCCTATTTTTTTATTCAAGAAAATTATATAAAACTAAGTACATGTTCAATATATGTATTCATTTTTAATTTTTGGATTAATTTTTAGCTTGAAATACGAAATTTAATTTTTTAAGTAAAGCATACATTTAGGGTTATAATCACTGAATGTTGGCTTTCCAACAAAGAGGAAAAATTTTAAAAAAACATGTGTTTAAACATTAAATGAATTTTATTACACTTTTGCATATTATAAATAGATATTAGTATTTTTTTAGTGAAACAGGTTTCAAAACACGAGATGAAAAGGCCTAAATCACAAACTGGACAGTAGTACCGAGTTTGCTTTCTGCATCTCTTATTGTTTTCATCTCTTTTGGAACAATAAACTTTGCATTCTCTTGATGGTTGCCACTTCTTATCAGTTGGAGGTATCTTTCTAATAAAATGTCTTTTAATAAAACGGTTGGGGTTATTCTCCAAATTCGGCCGGCCTCTTTTAGCAGTGGTTTCTGATATAGAACACTTTTCAATAAGTTCATCTACTAAAGATAAACGAATATCAAATGTGATTTTCTGCCTCCTTGTTTTTTTAAATAAGGTACTAGATCAAAATAGTTTGATCTAACAAATAAAAAAAATATTTTCTTATGGTACTTCTTACCTCGTTTTTGAGCAATTCAGTAATCTCTAATATATTGGTCTACAATGTCTACTGCTCCGATATTTTTATTGTAGTCAGTGACAAAAAAGTAATAAAAGTACAATCCGATTTACTTCCTGACTAACTGTATAATGTGTACAATATTAAAAAAATATATTTATTTTTTATCAGTTTTTTACCCACGTGTTTTTACGAAGAGCGCAACTGAGTACTTGACCTGAGATTAAAAAACCTTATCGCTAATATATATGTTTGTTGTGTTGACATTTAGTTTAAAAAAGAAATAATTATCGCTAAACACGTTAAAAAAATAATCTGGTGCTGCCATCTGGTGTATAGATTAAGAAAAAAAACAATCTTCTGCACTTAAGAAATAGATTGTTTCAAGCTTTTATGGCAAGTTACTTTTCAACACTCCAGGACGGAAATATCACGGGCACGAGGAATAGAGAGGGAAATTTCACGGGAGCGAGAGGCAAGGGGTTAATGGATGTTTGAACTTGTATGTAATACAAACACCACTCTTTTATGATTAACAAGCTCTGAATATTTCTAGATGATGGATTCATTCAAAGTATCTCATTGACAACAATACTCAATTGAATTGATTGTTTCATTCTATGATAGGAGCTTGAAACCTGTAAAATCACACCACTCTGAGAACATACCATTCTCTGAAGAATATCTGCTTTTAATGTCATTTGTATCAAACCATCTTGACAGGACTAATTGTGACTAAGACTATTTGTGTCTCATTTTGCTATCAACAATCTATTTCTCGTGATCAATTGCTGAATGTTATTTAAAAAATTAATTACATTTACTGAGCATATTGCAGATGCAATTAAATAAACTATGGGATTTTATAAAAGTCCAATATATATATCTAATATATAAAATTCTCGTGTCACAGTGTTTGTAGCCAAACTCCTCCGAAACGACTTGACCAAATCTTATGAAATTTTGTGCGTATATTCAGTAGGTCTGAGAATAGGACGTAAACTATTTTTCATTCCGATATTGTAATTAGTTAAGATATTAATTAAAAGCCTTAAAACCCCTGTCCGTTATTTCACTTGGCGTCGAAAACCGGTTTCGCGCCAGAAAAATACTACTCTGTCAGAGAAAAATTATAGGAAGATAAACACATCACTGTCATTTAGGGAAGTTGTAAATAATACATTTCTGTTAAGCTTTATTCCATGTGAAAGAGTTTTATGATATTTCGAAAAGCACAGATGATTGAAGGATTATTCCGCCAAAATTTATTTATGTCTCATCAATTTGCAGTGCTATAATTATTTATTCCCATTTTTCTCAAGATAGTTCTCACGTTCAGTTAATTAAGTGATCTCATAAAAATCAACAGTTTTCAACACGTGTCACGAGTTCTCGAGAACAACAACTATTGTGTTTTCTGTATAAACCATTTCTGCATATTTTAAGACATTGAGTTCTTATTTATTATTAAACGCCAATTAATAAAACTGTAATACTCAGTGCGCTTAAAATTTTCGGGAATCATTTTCAATGTAAAGAGAAAGATATACGTATGTTATAATTGTGAAAGGTAGAGGTAAAATAATAAAAGAACAGATACATTATCAGTATACTGTTTTCTAGCATTAAGTACTTCAATTTGATCTATTTGTGTGTTTTGTACAGTAAATAATGTCAGCAAGACGCAAAGGGTGATTTAGGCCGTCGAATTACTAAATCTACAGCCATGCGAAATAGAAAAGCTCAAAGAACAGACGAACAAATCCAACAGGATAATGAAGATGTGTGTGTGAATATGGAGCAGTTGCGTAAATCACAATCACAAGAGGTACGAGTTGAACAAAATCAACAAGGACGATTAGAACAAAGACAAGCGTGTCGATTCCTATTTGACACACTCAGAGCAAATGACCAACAAGTACATCAAGCATTTACATCCGATTCATTCCGTCGTCTAGCATTCAAGTATGAGTCCAATGTTAAATATTACACTCATTCGAATGTGACAATTGGTGGTATGGACAAGGAATGTTCACATTGTAATGTGCTTAAATTTAAAAATGAGCCAGCCGGGATGTGTTGCTTGTCAGGAAAAGTGCAACTACCGGAAATTGAAACACCACCTGAACCATTGAACGGTTTACTTATCGGTACGGATCCCGATTCTAACCTGTACCTGAAGTCAATTCGAACATTCAATTCATGTTTCCAAATGACATCATTCGGAGCAACAGAAATAGTTACAAATAATGCTGCAAATGGTCAGCAATTTAATTCAACATTCAAAATCAAAGGCCAAGTTTATCACAAAGTGGGCTCATTGCAGCCAATGCCAAACGAACCACATAAATTTTTACAAATTTACGTTATGGGCGGTGAGGACTCCAAAAGTGCACTTGCGAATCGCGTGGATGCACGTTGTAGCTACAATAACCTCAATTCACTTTTATCCAGACGCTTTGTCGGTGAACTGGACGCTTTATTGAATGAGCACAATGAATTGTTGAAATTATTCAAATCACACATGCACAAATTACAAAGCCACTATCATGCTATTGTCATCAATTCTGATAAAACACCAGCTGGAGAGCACATTTATAGATTCAATGCACCTGTTGTTGACGACGTTGACAATCATAGTTGGCGAACGTACAGCTACGCGAATTCAAATGGATTCAATTTCCAGTTAGATTGGCATTCACAATGACAAACAATAAGTCTCAAAACCAAACGATGTCTGTTTGTGGCTTACATTTGGGCACATCGTGTTTTTCACACGGACAATTATACATGGCATGTTCTTGTGTGGGTAAACCTGCCAGTTTGTTTGTGTTGGCTAAAGATGGACTCAATAAAAGTATCGTACACTCCATTGCACTAAAAGACTGAAAATGTTATTTTTTAATTGTCATAATTTGTGATAGAGATATAATTTGAAATTTATTAGTTAAAATAATAAAAGTACAAAAAATTCTAAAAAAGGAATGTTTGGTGCTTTGTTACTTTTATAAGCCATCATCTTTCACAACGCATCATTTCTCTTTCAGTCATATACCACATCCCCACATACTTACAATGAGTTAGTTATTTTTTATTTGACTACCAAAATATTCAATAGAAATAATTTATTTGGCAAAACAACATTTGCCGGGTCAGCTAGTATATATATATGAAGCTTTCTTAAATACCCTAATTTTTAGGTGGGTGTGAATATTAGAAAATTTTTGCAACTGGAAAAAATTGGAATAGGTATTGATGATGAAATGGAAACTAAGTAATATTATGATGCTATTTAATTAATTTGCATAGTATTTAACTTCTTTTTAAAAAAATTTATCATTACCAATACATACTTACTTCACATACTTATTTCTTATCTTAAAATTACTCTAAATTTCAAATCTTATACGTTTCTTCTTGGAAGTTTGTGAACTGTGGGATTCAAAAATGGGTCCCCTAATGTTAAATGAGGGTTTCACACATTTTAGAATATAAATTGACTTCTTTTTAAAGTTTTGTGCACCAAACATATAAATAACTTTTCTCAAAATATAAAAAGAAAAAAAAGTAATATTAATTAAAATAGTATTAAGTAATTTTAATTACAAACAGTTATGAAGAAAGGTGAATTGCAGCTCAGACTTTTTTATATGCATAGATTTTTCATGTCATAAAGTTTTAATTTTAAAATTTCATACCTCAATGGTTCATGAAATATATAATTTTAAATTTTATGTTAAGAAATTGTGGAGTCTTAAGGGGCCATATATTAGTTTATAAGTAACTATCAATTTACCTATCACATGATGTTTAAATAGCTTATGTTGAAATGAAACTTTCAGCTAGCTATTTAAACCATTCTCTACTTAAATCTCAAAAAAGAAAAATCTTGTTTCTTGTAGGGATTTTTTCAAGTTAGTTATTTTATTAATAGATATTGTAGTGTAGTTATCTTCAAGTCTTTAACATATTGGGCATTAAAAATCTATACTGATGGCAGCATGGGCGACGATGGTATTTCTGGAAGCAGCATGTACATTGAGATACTTGATAGTACATTTGACATCAAGATTAGGAATATTAACTACTGTTCTGTTTTTAGATCTGAACTTATTGCAATTTATAAGGGATTGCAATTTATTGACACTGCTTCTGACCTTGTCTTCATGGACATTGGAAACATAGCGAAGTGTTGGCGATTGATTGAACGGTGCAGAAGTTGATATGCTGTAGTGCCACCTGGTAGGGAGCGGCAACAAAGAGGATAGCACAAAAACCTTCTCCACAAAAAATACATATTTTCATAGTGATTGGTTGAACGGTGTTGGAGTGAAGTGAGCCATGTATACAAACATCCATTTATATATATATATAGATAGATATAATAATACATACTTCCCTATTTGAACCAGATATTGTTTACTATTTTATTGGTTTTAATTTTGTTTTCATGGAACCTTAATTTTTTTTTTTTCTAAAATAAAAGTAGTCTAAGTTACTTTTTATAACATCAGCTATCGGCCAGTGAAAGTCCTGTAAAAATCGGTCCAGCCCTTTCAGAGAATAGTCAGAACAGAGACTGATATTTAAAAAATTGATTTTTTGATATAAGCACCAGATATTCTTTTAAATGCATTTAGTAAAAAGCTGTTAATTTGAAATTACAAACAGGTACTCCAATTTTATGTATTTGTATATATATATATTTATTTTAAAAATGTGGTAACTCTAAAGTTTGCCTAAAATTTATGAATTACTGAATGTTACTCTTGAAGGAGTTTTCCTTTAGTTGAGATGTCGTATTCTATAAAAAATAGGCTGGTTTGACTGGTAGATTTGTCTATAAATTTATTTTTTCCATGATCTAATTCCATTAAGAAACAATCTCATAAGATATATTTCTGATTAATGTAATTTTTTTCTGTTAAATCTTTTGTGAATTGTATGACTAATTGACTGTGTCATTGAACGAAATTGTAACATTTTTTTTTTAAAAAAAATCATTTACATGTATTTTTTTGCTTATAGAGTGATGTGGATGGATTTTTTTACTACATCTGAATCCAGACTTACAGCACTTGGTTGTAAAGATGGCTATGTTATAGTTACATCTGTAAAATTACCAGGTATTTTTCATGAATTTTTGTTTGATGTATGAAAATAATTTATATGAGATGTTACATTGAATGTTGATCTGGAACAGGAATCGGCAACCTGTGGCACGTGGTACAATTCTCAGTGGCACTCTGCTCTACTCTACAAATTTGGCAATTTGAGTAGATGGAAGTTGATAAATTTGTAATGGATTTTATTTGACAAAGATCTTCAGAATTATGGAGATTTACCGAATTACAAAAATATCTGAAACATCTCTAAAGATAACTTTACAACTACTTTGTAAATTATTGAATGTCCTAGTTGGAGATTTTATTGTTTAAAAAGGGAAAATTGAATGTATTCTTTTTCTCCACTTTTGGTTCTAAATATTTTTCCTCATATAAAAAATGTTTAGAGTCAGTAAGTAAATTGTTAAACAACTGAATGCTTAAAATCATGTCAAATTGAAACTTACAAATTATACCCCTGAGTTTGCGATATGAAAGTAGAGCACTGCAAGAACTAAGGTCATGTTTTAAAATTTTTATTTAACTATAATGAAGGAAAATAGTTATATTTTGTGTTGCCTGTATTTTCATAAATATGTTTAAAAATACATAGTATATATATAATTTAAATTTTAAAAAAATTTTGTTAAAGGAATAGTTATATTTTATGTTGTTTATTTTTATGTTAAGAAACATCTTTTAAGGATGCAAAACTAATACATAATGAAACTGCAAATATCAAAATTATTGACTTCTATTATCTTACTCTGTATTAATTATCGCAGGAATCGAATTGTTTCAAAAATGTCCTCCTGTGTGGTCCGTATTGGTGAACTGGTTTGGCACGCCACAGCTAAAAGGTTGTCAACCCCTGATCTAGAATTTAAAAATTGCATTTCATAAGTTTCTGACTGAAGTAAAATAATAAAATTTTAATTTAAAAAGCAATTTTTGTTATACAATTAAATTTTAGGTTCATTAAAAGATTTAAAATGACAACACAATATTTATATAAATTCACAATTTCAGTTCAAGCAATTACTTTAAACCAGGTTGTCTAAGATAAAATTAATTTTTTCCCCAAGCATAATCTTTTTTAGCATGTTCACTGACAATGTGGCATATACCTCTGCTTGCTGGAATAAAACATGATACTGTTTTCTAGTTTGTGATGAATTGACACAAAGTAACATATACTCACTTGTGTATCTAGTCCTGCGTGGGCCCTGTATCTAAATTCCTTGGAGGCTGTCAAACATTTTATGATTTTTTGCGTACACATTTTAGGGCCCCATATCATTGACACAGTGCTAGCTACGCCTCTGTGTATACTGCACTTTTTTGTAAAAGAAATGCTATTCTAGATTCAAGTGTCCCAGAAAATAACATGATATTGTATTACGCTATCATAATCTAGGTGTCTGCAAATGTATAATTAAAGAAAAAGAATATATTCCCCTTTAAATCCATTAAAAGACTTTAATTATCTGTTTTTTTAAATGCCTATTAAAAAGTTGTCTGTGATTATAAATTATGCAGTCATTCAAATTTTCTTTTTGATAATTTATGAATGTATTATTATAGATAGATGTAGGAATTATACCTTGCTAATTAGATAAGAAATTCAGAAAAAATTACAAAAGAGAAAATCAACTGAAATATATTTTAAATAAATGTTTATTGTGTTTTGAAAGATAATATTACATGACATGCTTATTGATAGTTTTTTTTAATCATTCGAAAATTTTAATTTTTGTTTCTAAAAACTATTTTATAGGATTTTAGCTTTGAATTTATTTTCAACATTTTGGTAGACAGTTAAAATAATATTATTTTTTTACAGTATTTTTCTCATTTCATTAATATTTATATGTCAAACAAGTATTTTAGGCTCACAGTGTTTATAGATTAAATACATGCATTTGTAAGATTGATATCTAATTATAGATACATGCTTGCAATCATCTTGGAAAATTCAACATGATGGACCAGTATCTGTAGTAAGGTTGTTTCAAGATTCTGATTTAGAAAACATTCCAAATAATCCTTTTTGTAAGTTATTAGCTTAATTATTTGTATTTTTAAAAAATTTCCACTGTTAGTGAAAATACCTTTTGTAATTGTGAAATGACACTTCGATGTTTAGAAAGTTATGTTTTAAAAATTTGCAACTTCAAAAATAAACTTTTGTATTTTCTGGAGCAAGCTATTAATTAACAATATTTATTTAGGTCATAAATATGAATCTGGGAAAATTAACCTGTGTGTTGGTAATACCATAGAAGTATCTGTTGTTTACAGGTATATAAATATTTTTTATAATACAATATATTTAAATATTATTGTGTTCCTTAGTGATATGTTTTATACATAGTTGAACAGTTTACTTATCTATATGATATGTATTAATTTTATTATGTAGAATGAACAATTATTTAGTCAGTAAAATATATATATATTATAATATATATTAATACACAAATTTTTTTTTCCTAGAAATTTATTTTAAAAAATTGAGAATTTTTCTTTTAAATTGTACTTATAATTAATGAAATAAATTTAAAAAAAAACATTTATTTTAATTATTATTGCCAATACTTTGTATTTAGTGCTACTGAAAAAATACATGTGGACTTAGAGGAAAATACTGAACATTTTCCTTCCCATGTCATTCTCTTTTGTCTTGAGTCAGAATAATTTGTTCAGATACATATAAAAGTAAAGGAATTATTTAGTTTATTTTATGAAAATCTATTTTTTTATATAAAAATTCAGCTTTTCAGTATAGATTGATAATTACCATGTCTTTGCAGAAGCTAGTTTAATTAGAAAGTAAAATAATATTTATACACAAAAAATATCCAGATACTATTTAAGTAATTATGAAAATATCTTATTTTGTATATCAAATTAGTATATATTTAACAATATTTATATTGTAATTTTTTGCAGTTCTTTTTTATGCAATTTTTGTTATGATTTGTGAAAAATTATATGTTCATTACTACTTATGAAATTTTTGTATATATTGTATGTTTTCTTTTATGCAGTTTCTATCTACTGCGCAAAAACTTGACTATTGTATAAAAAACAAACTTGACTATTTGTATAAAAAAGCAGTTATAAGATTATTGAGATTATTAACTTTCAATTCACTTTAATTGCTGAATAAGAACGTTTATATATATATATATATATACTATTTATCAAATATTATAATTATTTAAATTTTTTTTCTCTCATAAGGGATATTTTAAAAAATGGTTTGGAATTGGCATCACAGGAACTTTTGCCAAACAGTAGTAAATATGATTGTGTTACATGTGGCTTGATAGCAGATATTGACATGGATGGGAATAATGAAGTGATATTAGGAACATATGGACAGGTTTGTTCTAATTATTTTTCTATGTGTTTGTGTAGATCTATACATCAAACATAAGAATAATACAATTTAATTAATAAAAAATTAATAATAAAAAGAATTATTAAATTTGTTTTTAATAAAAGTAAATTATTTTTATATTAAAAATTAAGATACTTACATACTATTGCAACCATATTCTCAACCTTGCCATTACTAGTGCAACTATATTGATGATATTGAATAAAACTGCACGAATTCTAAGAATGGAATATACTGATGGAAATATGGAGCACATAGTCAAAAAATACTATGTGAAAAATAATAAGTATAAATAAACTAAGCTCAACAGCCCATGAGGGCCAAGGCCTACTGTGCCCATCTCAATATATGTGACCTTGGGCGCTGAAGTGCATAAGCAGATATATCAGTCAGATGGTCAGTCTGACATGAAACCCCCAGGATTTAGTCCCCAAGCAAGCCTGGTACTTATTTATCAACCTACTGAAGGGATGAAAGGCTGTTGATCTTGCCCAGCCCGTGGACTTGTGGTGTGGTGTGAAACACTACCACTCAGCCACTGGGCTTCAAATAAGTATAATTGATAATTAAAAAAAAAATCTTATTATTTATGAATTTGGTAAATTTCAGATTTGCATATTTTAGTATTCAAGCTTGCAATATCAATGAATGATGGTAAGGCTCAGAATGGTGGCAAGTAGAGAAATAAGAAACAAAGCACGTGGTTGTGCCAATTCAGTGCCTATGTCACATATGAAATCCAGGTTGCCAATTTGGTTAATTGTCTTGAAAGTTGGCTGGTTGTAATAATACCCAAGTACCAAAATTAATTCCACAATCAAATATCTAAAATACACTCGTATGTTTACTATTAAAAATATTTATTGCTAATTATAATTTCATTTAATCTCCCCCCATGAACCTAAGAAAAACTTCTTTCAATTTAAATAAATATTTGTTACTTGACTAAAAAAAATTTTCATATCAAATTATGATTGAATTTATTTACCAGTGATTAACATATATACATTCAAACCTCCATATAACAAACCTCTATTTTGCGAACTTTTCCCTGGAACCAAGAACATTTTACAATTTTCTTCGTAAAACAACCTCCAAATGGCGAAGTGCATTTTCTATTTAACAAACTTTATTTCTTGTGATGCAATTTTTTTCCCTCACTATTTTAAAAATATTTCTGGACATTTCAAATTATTCTCTCTTTTAATGTATTTTATGGTGATCAATGGCCTTGAACTAGTTTTTCCAGGTGTCTAACTTACCTAGAGCAATAAAATTGCCCTAATTTTTAAAATAAATTAACAGATTTTATCAGTGCTTAAAATAAGAAAATGTTATTCCAATATAAAATAGTGTTTTAAAGTTGAAAATACAGTGTATTCCTGGATAATGTTTATTTTTCTTGCAGATTTCATTTTGATGAGTAAGATATATAAAATGAATAGATATAGATTTTCATAAAATTATTAATAATTCCTTTTTTTAAAAAATAATATAGTGTTTATGATTTTAAAAAATTTGTTTCATAGATTCTCTTAAGTACATTAAAATATTAATTTCTATTTAACAAATTTTCCATATAACAAACTTTTTGGGGGGGATTTAGCGATTTTGTCAAATAGAGGTTCTGACTGTATATACCTTCTATTATTATAACTTTTTCAGCTTAGCTTAGTTAGATTTTGATCAATGAGCTAAATTTTTTTCAATACTTTATATTTCAGGAACTTCTCGTTTATAAATGGAAAGTGAATACTGAAAATGGTAAAGGTTCTTATATTCTATGCCACCAACAAATGTTCCCATATCCATTACTAGTATTAAGCTATATTGATATAATAGGAGATGGTGTGAAAGAGTTATTGATTCTCACCACAAATGGACTTCATATTTTACAGGTAAAAATAAAATTTAGTTTGCTTTTAAAGTAATAGTGTAAAGTAGGTTTTTTTTTTCTTTTGCTATTTAACATACAGTAACATACATAGTAAACATAATTTTTAATGTAGAACTAACCTTAGTAGTTTCTGAATATTAATTACATTGCTTTATATAAAAGTGCAGTAAAAGGGAAAATTCAAGTCTCTAAACATATAAATCTATGTTTGCTAGCAAAAGCTTACGATTCCTTATATTTATATTCTTAGATAAGATTTCCCCACTGGCAACATCAATTTAATTATTGTAATCAGTTTAATAATTAACTAGATATGCTTTGGCTCTCTGTAATTTATATATTTTTTGAGATATTAAAATTATTTTTGAGAATCTTTGCTAAGAACATATTTTTAGTACGTTTTTTACTCATTTCTTTAAATTCACACCAATTACTGTGTATATAAATGAGATTGTTCTTTTCAAATCTCATTGTGATAGTTTAAATCAGATACAAAAGTTTATCCTTTGTTAAGATATATTTCATGTTTAATTGTAACTTAATTAAAGCAATTTGTTAACACTGTTCAATAAATAATTCATTATTACTAATATAGATTTGTGTTCCAATTATAAAAGAATTGTTAGTTAAAGTGTGTTTTTCACAAAATATATAAATGAAAATTAATAAATTTGATTAATGCAAGCATTTTATTTATAGTTTTATATTATCATATAGAAGTTGATGTGATTAAAAATGTATTAAGTTATCAGGTACAGCAAAACTAAAAATCATGGTTATATTTTGTGCTGCTCCTGAAATTTGAAAGGAATCATTTAAAATAGCATGCATATATATATTACATAAGCATTGCTGCCTTTCTTTCCAACAAGAGTGTAGCAGTATTAATTTTCCCCACCTTATTTTCAGCATGATTTAACCAAAGTCCAGGATGTATGCTTTTCTAGAATGAAATGGATCTCAAAGAATATACCAAATGAAAAACTTAGAGAATATCTAAAAATGGACGAAAAAGTTGTATAAAATTTTGAGTATATATATATTGTAATCTTAAGTTACATTTTTACATATACAGAGCTTAACAATATTATTCGGATTTATATATTTTTACACATTTATTTTAGTAATTTTACTTTGGATGTATTATGTGTGTATGCTGGAATGAAAATAAACGTGCATATATTATTTAAAAATACTGTTGATGAGATAAAACTTATAACATTACTTTGAAAAATAAATCTATTTCAGAACTATAAAATAATTAAATAACAGCTATGTATATTAGGTATGAAAGAAAATGAAAATTTTTATCTCCTTTTACTGTATAACTTTAAGTTTTGCTTTAAAAAAAAAGAAATTAAAAAAATAATGGATTATTTAATGTATTAATTTTGTTACACAAAATTTCTATTTTTAAACACAATTTTATATTTATGCTGCAATTTAAAAGAATACCTGTAGCCTGGTGATGTTCTAGCAAATTAGTTGCTGAAGAGTTGCTTTAAATTCCTCACACAACTTGGAAGACTGAAACATAAGTTTAAGACTTATTTGTATTTTATTCTGTAAAATATTAAAAATTTTCTCAAGGATTGTGGCATATTCTTCAGATTAATTTAGTTTTAAAATATTTTCAACTGCATCTGGGTATTCTTAAATTTTAAATGGCCAGTTCACTACTTAGCAGCTGGATAGTTTAAAACTCTACACTTGTTATTATTCTTTATAAGGAGTTTTTCAATGTTAAACCTCCTAAAGCCTCAAAATGCTAATGAAATGCCATGAGACAGAAAATCTCATTCTCAAATGTCTTTGTTTTTGGTAGGCAATTTAATAAACTTATATGTTGATAGTACCGGGTGATCCAAAAGTCAGGACAAACGTTAAAAATGAATAATTCGAAAGCGAATCAAGATACAGTTTGCACCAAAAACGGATGGAAAAGAAACCCGGGTTTTGTGTGGCAACGAAAAAAATAGTTCTGTTGGCAACCGACAGATGGCGCTATAGTGTTTTACTGCACAAAAGATGAAAAATTTTTGACAACTTACAAGCCAGCTTAATTACAGTTCATTAGTACTACAGTAAATGTTCAATGTGCTGTCCATCATTCAGAAGTATAGCAGTGAGATGAGTCACCACAGCATTTAGTAGCATTTCTTGCGTTATGGCAGACACATTTTGGTAGATGGCATCTTTCAGTGATGTCGCGGTACATGTTTGACTTCAAGAATCCCCACAGCCAAAATTCACAGAGTGTCAGATCGGGAGATCTTGGAGGCCATGTGTGATTAAAGTAGCGATTGATAATGCACAGGCAAAGCAATACGAGGTGGTGCTCCATCTTGCACAAAGGTGACTGTTTGGAGAGCCTGTCGCGCTTGCAATTCAGGAATAATATTGTTCTGTAACAGTGCTACATATTGCTGACCAGTGACAGAAACTGTTTTGAAACCTGTCTGTGTGACTTCCTTGAAAAAAATGGACCAATTATGAAATTAGCCGTGAAGCCACACCAGACTGTCACTTTAGGCTGTTGAAAGGGTACATCAACAAATGCATGCAGATTTTCTGTGGTCCACACTCAACAATTGTGGGTGTTAACAGGGCCAGAGAGTGTGAAATGCACTTAATCTGTCCAAAGCACATTGTGAAGCCAGTCAGGTTTATCTTCCATCTTATTGAATTACAAATTCGCAAAATCTCGGGGAGAGTTGAAGTCAGGAGGTTTCAGTTCTTGGTTATGTTGCAACTTGTAGGGATACTGTCGCAAAGTTATTCGTAGTGCTCTCCAGACACTTTTGTCTGCCTTGAAGCTTCTCGAGCACTGCACTCCCTATGTGCAGCAGCTGCTGTTGAGGAATGTCCACTTCTTTGATATGACACCAAAGAACCTGTAGCTTCAAATTTCTTCATCATTTTGTTCAATGCAGAAGATGTTATTGGTCCTTTGCTATCTAGCATACCCTTCATATAGCAATATGCTCACAATGGCACTTTCTGAATTCTTTTAATACAGTTTAACTAAGAGGCCTTTCTCAACTATGGACAGCATTTCGCTGCATACAAGCTTCGTTACCTGCGTTTATTACCTGCTGCTCTTTTTTACATCGCTTGTTGCTTTGCATAATTCTACATCAGAAATCCAACAGTGCCATCTGTTGGTCGCCAAAAGAACTAATTTTTTTTGTCACCGCACAAAATCTGGTTTTTTCCTCATCCGTTTGGTATAAACTGTATCTTTGTATCTTGATTTGTTTTCGAATTATTCATTTTTAAAGCTCGCCCTGAATTTGGATCACCAGGTATTTGAAAAACTCTTTTTCCTTGGTTTATATTATCTACAAATAGTAATATAATCTTGGTAAAAGAATATGATTAAATTACAATCAGGTAATTCAGAAATTCTTTAATTAAAAGTTGATCAAGAAAAGCTGTTACAGAGTAAATATATACAGTGAAATATGTTTAATATGAAATAATACAATGGTCCTGACAAACTATGTGTTTTCATGCATTTTTTTCTTCTCTTAATACGAAAAGAAAATCGCTTAACAAAAAAAAATTCTCTTTTTGGACTGAACAAAATATGAAAAACACCAGCAACTTAGGTGAGATTTAAGAGGTGTGCAAAATGAAAGAGAAGTGGTTTCACTTGTTTTGTAGAAAGGCTAACTTGGCTTTGAAATACCCTCGGAATAGTCTGTGACAAAAGACAATTTTGTTTATATGTTATAAAGCATATCTTTTTGCCTCACATGTCTTGTAGCCTTGTGATCAAGGGATTATGCAAAACAAAATTTTTCAACTGGAAACAATTGCTTCAAAAATACATCTCCACAATCAAGGCAAATGAAGATTGCTCAATCAATCTATTAGATGCTCTTTAAATGTTGCACTCTGCATGGAATTCAGTGAGTCCAATGACAATTGAAAATTGTTTTCTATCATGCAGGATTCTTAAATGTATCAAATTATTTGTTGCCAAAAGAAATGGAAGAGGATATTAATACTGAGCCGATACTTAATGAAATGTTTGAGACAATTTCTGTATTATTGGACTGTTCTACTGTATCACCGAAAAAATTCATTGCAGTAGATGATGATGTGTGTATAGCCACAATTATGGCAGATGAAGACATTTTGAAGTTTGCTCAAAGAATATCATTGATGCAGATTCTGACGACGATAATAAAATGAATAACGCAGCTCCTCTATTCCCATGTCATTCGAAATGTGGAACATCATAAAAAGTGAAATAAATAACAAAATGGATGACATTGAGCAATTTGATGCTAAATGACAGTGCAAAGAAAAATAGATTTTTTTACAAAAATTCGATAAATGTTTTAAAAAACAAGTCTTGAAAGTTTTGTATTAAATTTCATTTTTTTGTAAATGTTTTTGTTTCATTAAATACATGAGTATGTACATATCTATGTAAACAAATGTACTCTAATAAGCTTAATTTTGTTGAATGGTTTTTTTTTTTCAATATCTTTTAACACAAAAAAATATTTCAGTCCCCTCAGTTTTGTGTTAAACGATTTTCACTGGAATTACGTCTTTGGACATTTCTTATAACCAATAATCAATGTGTTCCAATATTTGGCTTGCAACTTCACTGGATGAAATGAATTGGGTAATGGAATTTGCTCTGGTTTATCTGTCAGTGGATATTTTCTATGACCTAGTTGACCATAATTGTTCCATCCCCAGGTCCAGAGATGGTTGTTTTCTAGAAAAAATAGGCAATGGACAATTACTTCTACAAATGTTTAGCTTAAAGTATTTGATTCAAAATCAGTAATTTACATTAAACAATCTCCTCAATAATAAAAAGAAATTAATACAGCAAAATGGAAGCATTTATACCTGTTAAAACAGCAGTATGCCGAGTTCCACAACCCACTTCTTTGACAATTTCATCATCAAGTTCAATAATTTTTGGTAAACAGCAAATTGTTTCGATTTCTTCAAGTGGCCTTTTATCACCTTGAAGTTCATTACATGGTAATCCAAGTTGGCCACTTTCATTCCATCCCCACATATATAGATCTCCACAGCCTAGAGTTATAAACAAAAAAATTGGTATAAAAATTTCATAAAGCAAATTATTCTACACATTTTGAATTTCAAATATTGAAAAACATGATCTGAAATTATTTATCATAGAATTTTCGAAATCATATCCATAATAATAACTGTTTACAAAGCATTCATTTTTTTTTTCCCCTTCAAAATTCTTTCTGAATAATTTTGAGGTTTTACTTTGATTGTAGTAAAAATTTATAACTTTTGAGCTGTAGTCAGATAACAAAGATGAACACCCAAGATCTCTCTCTTTCCAAATTTCTAGACCATGTCATAAAAGAACTTAGATTCCCCTTGCTAATTGCAGAGCCAAAAACAAAGATTCCATGGAGCAACTCTCAAAAAATTCATAGATACTGAAATAGCAGTATTTCATAGATGATTCTCCCACTTAGACTGTAACCTTTATATCTTTTCAGAGTCAAGTTTAGCAGAGTTTTCTTTCTCTGCATATTTCCCTAACTCCATTTCTTTGAATGTTATTTCACTACATAAGAACACAGTTTAGAATCTCATTAATCCATTCATGCTAGTTTGTTAATAACTTGCACAATACTCCCACTGAAAGATTCATTTGTATTCAACAAATAGTCATTCCCATTATTTGTCATAATTCTCCATAGAAATCTAAAAATGTCCAAATTCTAATTTGCATCTTCACCATCAACCCATATCACATTCAAAATAGGTCAAATTATATTTGTATGTCTGTATTATTTACACCTGAACATTTATTTCCAAAACATTTCAGACATATTTGACTTTTAATATACTTTTAAATTCAAAATTTGTCTGTGGAAATAAATGAATTAATGAATCTCTAAAAACATCTTTTTTGAAACAAATCCAATATTACAAACAATATGGTATCAAATTATTGATATCATTGCTTGAATCAATAATATAAATATGTAATAACTTAATATTTACTTAAAATTCAAATCTTATTTATTTGTAATATCTAAATCATAATTCTGAATGCCCTATTTCAAAATATGTTTCATTTCATTTTGCACTAAAAGATTAAAACTTATATTTTGATAGATTTATAGGCAATTCCAGGAAACAGAATATCATAATGGCATACAAGTGCCTAACTAGTTGAGACTGTTCCCTAAAATAATGATGTAATTTCTAAAAATAACTTATATTTCCCGTTACTTGAACATGTTACTTATTTTCCCGTTTATCCTCGATTATTTAAATCTGGAAAAAGAATAATTCCCTCTCTTGTATTTTTGCTCTTGAGCAAAGCTCAAGCTCAAAATAACTCCTGATGTTATACTAAAATAAATGATGAGGTGATCAATATCAAAAAGTTATTTTTCCTGCAACAACTATAAATCACAAAATGAGTACCATCTCAGAGATATATTTAATATATATATAATCTAAAGATCACTAAGTTACTAGTATTCTAGGTTTTTTTAGTTTTCATGTAAAACTTTATTTATAAAAAAAATATAATTTTTTCATAAGTTTCTGATCTTTGCAGAGTTAAGATGAATTTAGTTTTACATTTAATTACCCCCTTTTTTAAGATGTCTACTAGCATTAGCTAATCCTTTACAAAAATTAACAGTAAAAATTTTTATGTTAGAATATATATACAAAATGCTCCTTTTAAATAATGAACATTCTACTAAAACAAGACAATTTTTATATTAATCTATATTTTTCAATTCATTTACTGGACAAGATAATATATGAACTTAACTACTTATAGCTGCTGAATGCCATCCACCAGCAGATATTGATTTGATTTCTAATCCATCCAGAGCTTCAATCAACACAGGTTTTTCCTGATTTTCTATACAGCCATGACCTAGTTGTCCTCGACTAAAAAAAAATCAACACAAGCATTTTTTTAGGTAAATGAATATTATAGGAGTATTTAACTAAATGATTGATAAATTTATTTATATGTCAATATTGACTAGGCCTAAAATTGCATTACATTCTCTTTTTCATGGCTACCAGATTAACAAAATGCATAATAGACCTTAAAAAAAAACCAGGAATATCAGAACACTTTAAATACATTCACCTATTTCAAATACTAGGGAGTATTGATAGTTCCAAATAGAACATATTTATAATTTATAAATTTGTTCATGTGCATTGGTGCTTTCTTAAATGTTTTGTAAATCATTTTAAAATGCTTTCTATACTATTATACTAGGTCTTAATGATAATGTATCACTCATATATTGATCTCTCAAGACTTGAATTAATCTATCTTTTCTTAAATGATTATGTACATATTTTTATCACTTATTTAAAAATGAAACAATACACCTCAGTTATTTTTTTTTTCCTTCTTTATTGTAGATTTTTTACTGATATTATATATTGGTCTAAAGCTTTTTTCAACTCAAACAATTTTTTCATTTATTAATAAACCAAGTGTATCATGTAAATAGCTGTCAAAAATATGTGTTCTTGACACACGGTAAAGGCAAGTATTGGCTAGATAAAAGGAAAGGTTAAAAATAGAAAAGACTGAGGGCAAATCATCCAAATGTACAAACAGTAAAGCCTATTGAAAATAGAAAAAAAAGACAACTTAAAATCATAAATCTCGTTCTTACCTAAGGTATTAAGCCCCTGGTAAAGATTATAGTAAAAGATAATATATACTATTAATTGTTCAATACAACAAAGAATTTACACTTAAAAAAACTAGAACTTTTTGTAAAAATCTTCAAGACTTTTCTAACAAATTATTTAAAAATAAGATATGTTTTGTATTTTATGAAATTTTACAATGTATGCATATATTTAAAACTCTATAACTCAATACAAGGCAATGTTTCTCAAACTTTCAATATTGATGACCCAATTTTCAATCATAATTTTCATTGTGCCCCCCCCCCCTCTGCCCTATACAATAATAATACATTGAACGCAATAATAATGTACTTAGATGCTAAAGCTACATTACGACCTTAATTAAAAACCATACAAAATTATCAACATGAGTATTACATTTTATACATGTTACTTTTAAGCAATAGGATAAACATTTTGTTACTTTTCCTTCCTAATTCTTAAATTGATATAAACATGCAAGGTATATCTATTATATCAGAATGTACATTGTCTTGCTTCCTTTCAGTAAATTAATAGTTTATTTTCAGCTTTTTGATATGCTTGCTCCCCCCTAGTAGATTACCATGCCCCCCCCCAACAGTTTAGAGTTGCTGATGTAAGGAAATAATAAAATAAAACAATATTATATTTTATTAGTTTTACATTGTATTTGTATTTATAAAAAAGGAACCTCTCAGTTACAGCACATCAGACATTTACACAAAATATGAAACATATTTTTCACAGCATTGTTTGCATGTAAAATTATAGTTATAAAAGCAAAATACTATGTATTAGATCAAAACTGTTTTTGGCATAATCATACGACATGTGCGAATTAAAATTTTTTTATGTATAAAATTCTGCACAATTTTCTAAAAATTTACTGGGAGTTGATTTTTTACTTATAAATGCAATATATAGATGACCAAGCTACAATATTATAGGCTTTGAGTCTTAATAAAATGTTTAACTGCAGAGGAAAAGTTGCATGAATCACTCCCCAGTGTGCCTCTGCCTTTCACACAGGCATACATAGCTAAGCAGTGTGCTGAGGGAAAGGAAAAGGCATAAATAAATCTTTCTCTGAAATAAGTAAATTTTTTACATAAATTGTCATTGTAGTGCATTCTTGAGTCTTTGGAATGATTTTACTGATAGCAGCGCAATGCAAAGATTCGTTTTTTAGAAAGATGTTTAGATACCCCAGAGGCAATTAACACATCAGCTGAGCGAGGTATATATATATGCCATCAGCAGTAAAGGGTTAAGAAACTTTATAATCTGGACTTTGTTTAATCAAGAGAAAAAAATTGTCTAGTAAAACCTTTTTTGGCCTTAGATAATGAATTTTTTCTCCAGTTTTTAAAATTACATGCAAAATTGTTGCCTTTTTGATAGTTTTACCTTACAACTACTGTTTATTAATGTTTATCGTTCTACATTGCATTGGGCTGTTCACTAACTTATGACCAAAAATTTGGAGATGGGCATAGGGTAATAAAAAAACTACAGTATTTTAGTTTCATGGTAATCTCTATCAACTAACCCATATGCAAAGGATGTATATGCACATTAAACATGTGCAGCTCTAATCACATAAATCATGTTACCACAAATATGACAAAATATGCATGTCTATTACGTCTTCAGTTGAACCAAGACAAAAAGGCATTAAAAAGGTTCAAATGAGTTGATTAAAAACAGTAAAAGTGAAAGATTACAATAAAAATATGGTCTTCATTGATTATTTTGAACAAATAAATTTATATGAAATTGATTTTTTTTAAAAGTAGGAAATACTGGTATAGAATTGTTTTTCCTTTTCTCAGTGAGTGAGTGAATATTAACGTCCCACTGTTCAGCAACACAAGGGCTTTTGGGGACAGTCAGCGTAATTTTGAACCATGGTCAAGTGACGCATATGACACCTGAGCTGGTACCCCCTCTCCTAACTACCACACCACACCAACAGGAGGACGTTTGAGCTCTCAACAGATTTAACGTGCATCGTTCCTTTACACAGCGGGTCTTCAGTGGTACTGGGACCAAACTCATGACACGGTAGCCACGATCTGATGCCTACACCACTTGGCTACCGTGGTCACTTCCTTTTCTCAGAGACAATAGTCAACTCTTTTTCCATTTACCAAATTCTTCCTAGTAGTCAGTTAAAATTTCAGAAGCTAAACACATGTTATAAGAAACTTGAAAATCATAGGAAATAATAAATAAAAGGAATCTTATTTTCCATAAGTATTATAAAATATAAACAACATGTGCCTCAAGAAAATATTTGAAAATTTTGGGACATGCTGTAAAATGTGATTCAAGATGATATGCATATAGCTGTACTACCCAGAATTCCATAAAACAAGTAATATGCCTGACTTGTGATGAAGAACATTAGATGTTTCAGAAAGACAACATTCTTTCGAAAAAATTCCAATCCAAATTTTAAAAAAGGTGCAAGTTTATAAAGAAATAATCTATTTTATTTATTATCTAAGAATTATTCATTGAAATTTACTAAGCATTATTTATCTGTATAAATTAAGAACATTTAAAAAAATAGATTTTATTTACCATTATTTTAAGTTATCCAGAATGCAAGGTAAATTCTTTTCTCTTTTTAATATGTATGGTAATTGCATCTTGTTTGATTGCTTATTAATATAGCACTTCAAAGCAACATGGTTACAGCTAATGGACATCTAATTTAGAACCACAGTTACATTTTGCAACTGCCACCTTATATACTAATTGCTAATTTTTAGAAAGGGCTTATTAATAACACATATGATTATGTAAAACTATGTGTATCATTTCATTAAAAAATAACTTTGATAAAAATACACTCATCAAAGTATTCACATATTAAAAGAAAAAAAATCTTAAAAGAATGATAATATTGAATGTAAAACAGTATGGGATTTTGTTTAAAGAAATAATTTTGTTACATGAACACATAAATAAAGTTGGACTGATACTAGTTTTAATAAATGCCATTTTAACATTTTCAAAATAATCAAAGTTTTTATAAAAAATATGTTTAAGTTTGTTAAGAAAAATTTATAATTATTTGTATGAATAAACATACATATTATTTATGAAATTATTTTACTTATTATTAATAAATTCTTATGTTTATTACCTGCCAGAACCATAGCTAAATATGGTGCCTACATTTGACAGTAATAATACATGTTCTTTCCCACAAGCAACTTCTTTTATGAGCACAGGCATCATTAATGGTTTCAGAAGTGGTCCTTCATTCATTTCAATGCTAAAAACTTTTCCATCTGAGATAACAATAAAGTACATAGCTGTAGAAATTATTTTAATACATACATTCAATAACTTTTTATTACATAACTTTCAAATAAATGAAATAAAAATCATTACTTGTGTATTATTGCAACTTGTTGGTGTCATTATATGAAACAAAGCACCTGGCTGCCAGTTCAGTGTGTATGACACATAGGAAATCAGTGGTTGCCAACTTCGTGAGTTATTAATACAGTTGCGATAATACGCAAGTACCTAAAAGTCTTATAAAATGTCATTAAACATACTACTCCTTAACATTTCCTATGAACATATAATGATACTTGCATATTAAATCCCATGCATTTGATGAATTTCAACAAATTTAACAATTGTGCTCAGGATAGCATGAAATAGGTTGTTATAAGATGTTTGGGAATTAACTTGCAGCATGTAATTCTTTGACAATAAATCACTGGCATAGGTTAATAGTAATACCAATAAAAAAGATTTCTGTCTTATATATCAAAAAATTTTTCAGATATTTTGCACAAAGGGGGGGGGGGCGAGGGTCTAATTTGTTTCTCATGTCAATATATTAATCTTTTGAATTCATGTGTGAATACAATTTCATATACAAAATAATTGGTTACCTTTTTATGATTAGAATGCTTCATAATTCTTTCTTGCTATTTTTACTAAACCAAATTATTTATCAGAAAAGGTGATAAAATATAAATAAATATTTATACAGAAGATGCATCTCAGAAAATTAATAAAGTTTTTTTTCAACAGTAGTCTTTTAACTGTGTTCCACAAGTCAAAATGAAAATTGTGGCAGTATCTAAATAAGCTAGTAACAACCTCTCCAGGCAGGAGTGATCACTTTTGTCTAGTGGTATGCTACGTGCTTACAAATCCATAGGTCACGGGTTCTAATATCCGACAAAAATTATAAATATATATTTGTGTATGGGTCCCATGTTGCATGGAGAGAAATTTAAAAAATAAATTCGGTGTTGGACAACCTCTTTTTTTAGTAATTAACTGGAACTTTTATTATCATATGATAAAATATAAATGCTAAGTTTTTTCTTTATAGGTACTATCTACATAGTGAATATCCTGTTTATGATCCTGAGTTCTGCAAATTAGTTTTATACTCCATTGTGCATTGTTATGCAAAACTAAGTGGAATGGGGGGGGGGATAATAGTCTTTGTTGCTCCACATCTCACAAAACCTATAACTCTAAGTGGAATGGAATAAATTGAATTTAGACAACAGTGTTAAAAATTGTACAATAAAGTAAATTTTTGTATTTGTAATTTTAAAAAATCCGCCTACGAGAGAACATTAAAAAAATCCCAAACTAACAACCTGTAAATAAATATTTTTCAGAGGAGAAAATCTAGCATGAATGGATAAATTGAAGTCTTACTGATGAAGGAAAAGAAACAACTCATTGACATAACATATTCAATGTTAGAATCTAAATTTAAACAAGAACAGTTCTTAAGTTTTAGGCTGCAAATTTGTAGTACACACAGAAGTTTCTCACTTAGTTATAAACTTTTAATGCCACACTGAAGTTTTCTGTAAGTAAAAAAAAAAATCTGAATGTAAGTGGCAATAGAAACAAATTAATGGAGAGTATAAAATGTGACTATAGACAGCTTCAACAGACCTATACTTCAACAGCTTGAGTAAAAAATGCTATCATACTACAGAATTACAAAAAATAATGTAAGGGTAAACAAAAACTGGAGCACAAATTTATTCTATCAATGAGTAAATTACAATAATATTATGTTAAAAAATTTTAATAAAAAATACAGTATTTTTCTTACATTGTCTTTGCTTTAAAGAGCTATAAAATGCTGATGCATTTTTAGTATTATTTTAAGATATATTCTTTAAAGTTTTTGGATGGGGTTCCCCAGAAACACTTTATAGTTCTAAAAATTCTGTTAGTCAACAAAGTTTGAAAAAAAAATTCCATTAACTGTCACATTTTCTTTTTAACATCTCATACAATTTGTTTTACATATTTCAATAACATTTGCTTTTTATCACTATCATAACTTAAAGATTTATATATAAACTGATAAATAGGCTTGGTCTAGCATAATTACTTGTACTATTGCTGTAATAAAATATTTTCCATAAGCATAAAATATTTTATACTCGCAGATTGTAGCAAATTCATAAAAACATGTGCTATGAGTACCATACCTAAGATCACCATGAATTGCTGCTAAAATGGATACTTACATATTATCGCAACAATCTCCAACACTACTAATAATTCACCAAGTTAGCAATCCTGATTTCCTACGTGTCATACGACCTGAATAAGGCAAACCCTTTGTTTAGGATAATGTTGCTAATAGGTTGCGATAATACGGAAGAATTCTAAAATGTATTATCTGATCAACCATCATTTTCTCAGAAATTGTTTCTCTTTTTATTATTTTTATATATGTGATCTGCAGATTCAGTGCTTTAATCCATTATGAAAATGATTTCACCAAGACTTGATTTTTCCTAAGGCTACTACAATACATAACCAAATACTGGGTACTCTCATATTAGTATCACTACAACCAAAATTGTGCCACATGAATCACGCCATTTTCTGTCAAAATCTGACTGATCATTTTGTTTTTGTCAAATGAAATATATAAGATCTTTTGGTAGTTACGTATTATTGCAACTGTGTTGGTAACATTATATGAAACTAAGCATATGGTTGCCGATTTCAGCGCATACAACACATGCGAAATTGGGATTGCCAACTTGGCATTGTTGCGATAGAACATAAGTACTGATCTTTATCGTTTTGATATCAAGGGAATATTCATATGACTAATTTTGCTGTGGTGACCAATATGTAAACACCAAATATTGTTACCACACATGCCAAAAAGAAAAACATTGTTATATAATAATTATAATTAATAATTTATCAGTTAATCATAGCAGAAGTTTCAAGAACAGAAATTTTACATGCCTGAATGCACAAAGACACCACTCATAAAAATTAAACATACAAAACATTTGAATAAAAAGTACTAATTTTACCTTCGGTTAGTGCTATATTTTGCAAGTCCTCTGTGACAATGCTTTTAATTCTATGATCATCAGATAATGTATTAAGTTTTGTAAGCCTAAAATCTCTGTTTGACAAAACATAGCACTTTCCATAATTTGATAACAAGTATGAATACAACATTCCACAAGATACATCAACAACATCTCTAGGAACAGCTTTTACTCTTAAATATTTGTCTTCTAGCTTCAGGAGCCCGGCACCATATATAGATGTTTCTAAAAAAACAGTACAAGTTTAATAAATGTTTTTATGTATTCAACTATATCACACTCTTTGGAGCTTTGATGTTAAAAAAAAATCTCACCAGTTCTAAACAAGACAATGAATAAACCTAAATAAACATTCTCTATGATAGGATTTGAATAAAATTTTGTTTGAGAAAACAAAAGATCGAGGATTTGAAAATCTTGATCATTTGAATTTACGGATTCTCCAAGACCAAAGTAAATAAACGCTTTATCCATTGGTAAATGCTCATAAACTAAATTAACAAATTGATTATGTAAATTCAAGTTCAAACAATTTTCTGAAATAAAGGAAGGAAAAATAACTAGATATTTCCATTCGGAAAAAATTTAAGCTGAAATTGCAGATCTGTGTGAAAACTATTGTTGTGTTGTATAGTATGTCTTAATTGCAAATTAATCTTACAATTTATTAAAGCTTGACTTTTACTATAAAATTTTAATTTGTTTACAGCTACATTATCTTTTTATAAAATATTTAATCAATGCACGACTTTAAAAAAAAAACAAATGAAAAAAATTCGGCAACAATATTTAAAAATTAACGCGCTTGAGAATTATAACGCGAAATGGAAGTCATTAAAGAGAGGGCAATTTTTGTAGATGAGGAGAAAAGAAGGAAACAGGGGATGGCTTTCTGCAGGGTTACAGAGTCAAGCCATTTATCGCCAATATCAGCACTTGCTTCGAATACGATGCCAAACTCTCATTTTTTCCCGTAGACCTAGTTGCAACACGTAAGCCGGTTTTTTATCGAAAAAATATTGGATAAATAAAAAAGAAATATAGTACAGTTTTATTGGACAAATAATACTGTACTGTCCTTCGAAACTGTAAGTTTAACTACGTGCTGCAAATTTGTTTTAAATAATTAATGTGGTCAACAGTTTTTAGATAAAAGTTTAATTATGAAATTGCAATGGCAAATAATATGATTTACCACATTTAAGAGCCAAGCAGAAAGCACTCAAATTCTTATTTAAATAGTAAATTTTGTGCATCCTACAAAACCCGATGTTCAATTGCCAAACATAAATGCATTGATACTGATTATTTTTTGAAGCTCCACGATTTAAACCGAAAGAGTATTGTGTGGATTAATTAATAATTTACTTTTTCAATGGGGCCATAAAGTCACTCACTCACGCATTCTCTAGCTTACTCCCCAAGTCAAGCGTGTGTCCGTTCGCCTCGTCTGATCACTCTTTTCGTGACGCTCTCGTCTAGCATTCACCAGCTTACTCCCCAAGTCAAGAGTGCGTAAAGAAGTTTTACTCCAAATAAATTATAGTTTTAAAAAAACTAAGAAACACGCTTTTATAGTGAATCGAACTAAAAAGTAAAAAAAATAATTCTTAATATAAGAATAAAATGATTAACGAGAAAATTAATATCATTGTGGTAAAAGCATGGGTTGCTCTATATCAATTATTATAATTTCTTGCTTCTATTCCTAAAGGCTGAGTTAGTGTAGAAATGTAGTACAAAATACCTCATACAAATTCCATACAAATTTTTTTTCATTTGTTTCAAAATGTTTGTAAAAATTAAATTTTTTGAACTTTTTAAAACATTTTTTAAATTCCTAAGGCTTTTATAGATATGTCTCTTTTTCTTTCAAATTTTTTTTCTTAGTACCTTATAATATACTATATAAAACAATGCATTGGATTTTTTCTGTTGATGCTCTTTCATTTTTTATTAATTTTTTTATAGTTAAAATACCAAAAATTTTCTTAAAAAACAATAACATTAATTTTGATTTTGAAATTTTTTAGAAAAAGTACTAAACATGTAAGAGCTTATTCCATGCACAATCTTACAAAACATACATTTTAGAACATGTATAAAAATTTTAAATCCCATACTTCAACTATTAAAAAAGCCTTAGGGTTTTAAATGATAGTATGTGTACAAAAATTCAACATGGAGAAATATGAGTTCGAAGTTTTCATTCCATGAATAGCATGATCTAATATTCATCGAATAGTCTGAAACTTTTATGAAATGTTAATTAGCTTATTTAAGACTGCTTACCACAAAAAATTGCACAAATGTAGAACAATTAAAAACAGTATACTGCCATTATGAATATATAGAAGAAAACGAATGAAAGATCAATATTTCATAAAACTTTTATCTTAATAATTACAAAAAACACAAATAAATACACACACTTCAGAGCTAATTCCATGCTCAGAGCAAATGTACAACATGTAAAAAAGATGTTTATGCCTTTATTTTTTATTTCCATGATTTTAAAAGCGTTCGCAGGTTAAATAATGTACACGAATAAAAGCAAAATCAAATAGCAATTTATAGGTAAAATATATCAAAATCTAAGAATTGCATATGTGCATTTGTTTAAATAAATATCTTAAAATATTTTAATAAGAAAAGTTTTGAATTTCACACATATGGGATAAATATATATCACCAAAAACAAATATATAAAAATGGGAGAATTTTTCTATTCTTGCGAATTAGATTTTTAATTATCTGAGTTATCAAAATGAAATTTAGTATTTGTGCTTTGGAAGAATCAGTTTTTAAGTTTTAATCTCATTCATAATAATATCATTAAAAGCACGCACAACTTTTATAACTTCACCAAATCCATTTGCTATTCCAATAAACAATTCACAAACTAGAATTTTTGCATGAAATGCACAATTCTTTCTTGGAATGATTTGTTACTGCATATATAATGTCAGTCTCATTTACGCGCGGTAGAAAAATAATTAATTCATTTTTATCAGGCCCTTTTCAAGAAGATAACCTGAAATGAGGGCGTGGTAGTTGCTGTCCAGCATCAAATATCGCTCCATAACTTGATAAAAAATGCAGGTACAGCCTTGAAATTTTGCAGGCATGTTTATAAAAATTCGAGGTATCAAATAAGTCAGTAACATTTTTTTCGACAGTTTAATTATTTTTAGGGTACTATATCGCCTTAAAAATGAAGACGAGTTGCAAAGGTGACACTTGCAAAAACAAAGGAACAAGTAAATTCAACGTATTATGTTGTTGAAAGCATTCCTTCATTAGATAAACTCCTTAAGTTATCCGACTACTCTAAAATTGCGAATTTTGCCAAAAATTGACAAATTTTTTTTATGATTTATTTTATAGGCCATCGTATTAGCTTTATAAAAATACTAAGTTTATTATTTTCCGGTAACGAGAACAAAAACTACAAGTGTTTTAGGAAAAGCAGACGCCATTACTTTAATCAAGATGTCATACTTTAAAACGCGTTTACGCGAAATATCTTTTTTTTTTTTTTTTTTTTGATAACGCTCAAACGGGGACAGCGATTGCTAAGAAAGTTTTGAAAATAATTAACTGCAAATTTTGTGATATTCTGTATAATAGTAAAGGATTTTAACCTTCAGATTTATCAATCACTTTTTTATTACTATATTTACAGCTCCTTATGTTAATATAATCACTGTTATTTTAAGCGATTTCATATAATAACTAAGATAATAGACTTTAGGCCGGGGTGTGTCATGAGTTCGTGAGATATCACCACTGAATATCCATCGTGTATATGAGTTAATGCGCATTAAATCTCTCGAGTCTCAAAGTCCTCCCGTTCACAAAGTTCGGAGGTGGTTGCCAGATCAGATATCGTCCTTGTCTCTTGACCATGGTTCAAAATTAGGAGGTACGACCCTCAAGTTGAATGATAGTGCTATGTCAATAAACACTCACTCACTTTGTAGAACTATCTAGAGTAAAAGTAAAAAGGTATGTGTCAGTTGGCTATGAGTTGTCGTCGAGTGTGTTTAGTAATAATGTTTTGGCACTTTAGAGTAAATTAAACAAGAGTAATACTTTCTTGAGTGCTATTTTAGTCCATTAAAATGAAAGTGAATGTTCCAGTAATCAATGCATTCAAAACATTAACCATTAAAACAAAGTGGGAATCTGTGATTGGAAGTTAATGGTACAAAATCATGCTTGCTAAGGAAAAATTCATTCTATCTAGAACTATTCAATTAAAAAATAAAATCATTAGGTCATTTGTTCCTCTCAAGGATATGCCTTTGAATTTTTCTTAAGGTAGATCAGTGGTTCTTAAGCTGTGGTCCGTGGACCCAAAGGTCATTAGCGCTTCTAGGGGTTCCCCAAAGGTCTGTCGTTTAATATTAATATTTTCCTCTTTTATGGACCGAAAGGCCTCGGAGAAAAATTGAAATGTGTTACATCCTAGATTAGATCACTAAATCATTAGAACATTAAATCAAAAAGTCATGTGAGAGAGTCATGGAGGATTGTGCAAAATATTGGGGTCTGCTATGTCAGGCTGATATGTAAAGGGGTCCGAAGTGATCTAAATCTTTTAATAAATATTAATTAGTGGTAAATTTAAAATTATTTAATTCTTTTGTGCTGAAGCTACAAAATTTACGAAATAAACAGACATTTAAGACTACTATTTTTTAAAAACCTTTTTTGCAATGTATCATTCAATTTAAACGTAAGGTTTTTTGGTTACAAAATGAATAACCTACTTTATTCAAAATCAAGCTGTAGCATATATTTAAGCTTATAATTTCGAAGGATTGTCCCATTTTTAATAAATTCAATATCTTTTCAATTAGAATCCTGGCATGTGATGTGACCAAGTCAAGTCTGATAGATAAAAGGAACAAACAAGGCCGAACGTGTAATGCGCAATTTCGTTGGCAGCACCTATTCCTACTTTTTACAGCCTTGGAATTCAAATTCCTCTGTTTTGGGGTTGCTATATTTGGTTCTCTATGAATTATTGGCTACTTTCAAATTAATTACAATAAAATAGTGCAATGTATTGTATTTTTTAAATATGCTGTGTTGAAAATGTTTCAGTATGTGTGAATCTAAAAACCTATTATAAATATTGTGCGTTTATTGTTTATAACTTTACTACTGAACAATTTCAATGTTTTTTCAATTTTTGTTTGAATTTTAAGATATAAATATGTTTTCATTGTTTATTTGTTGTATACAAGTTCATTAGAAATGTGGTATGTTTATAAAATAAGAATTAAGATTAAATTTTTAAAAATATTAAGTGAAACTGGAAAAAAAAATGTAGAACTGTAACTATATTGTAGACTTAAAATAGAAGAGTAAAATATTTTAGTTTATTGATATATTTTTGATTATTTGCAATTTTTAGTAAATTTTTATTAATCCTTATAACATTTGAATCAGGTTTAGCAAATTTTTTCTAAACAGACACTTGAGGATTATTGTTACAAAATCCTTTTAACTTTTGCAGCTGAAATTAAATCATATTTTCATTTAGAGCAATATTCTTATATATATATATATATAGTATAATAAAATGAAAAAAATAATAAGACAAAATTATACTACCCACAAAGCTAAATGATAGAAAACAGATTCTAAGAAACATAACTAGAAAAATATTGATGTATAATATAATAATATATATATATATATATATATATATATATATATATATATATATATTATTCATAAAGAAAGAAAATTGTGTTTTATATTTATCTATATCATATTGACTGCTATAAAATGGTAGGAATTAGATGCATTGCCTTTTAAATACTGTTTAGAATTAAAATTATTTTCAGCTTATGCTAAACAAAAATTGACTTTAATTCGATATAATTTTTCAGTTAAAAAACAGTCCAAAATTATGCTTATATTGTGATTTAGCTAATATATAAAGGGTATAAGTTATTTTTCAGAGAGAGAGAGTTCTGTTCTTACTTTGCTGAAAATTCATTATAACCATTGTTCACAATAAGATTCATATTTCAGCTATGCTTAAAACGTTTAATTAAACTTAAAATTCTGTAGTATAAAACTGTAAACATTTTTTTAAAAATTATTAAAAAGTATAGTATTATAATCATTTTTCAATCATCAGTAGTATTGATGTACTTTTTTTAAAAAAAATTTTAAAGTAAATTTCATGAAACAGTATTATTATTATTATTTTTTTTTTTTTTTAGCTATATTGAGTAGAAATAATTTTAAAATAAGTTTCAGTACTTCAAAATTGAATTATTAATGGCAGGAAAATAATGATAAATTTTCAAAATACCTTAATGTATATTTTACTTGGAACACATATTCCAGTAAAAACAAGGTTTTGAAAGAAAAAAATTTTTTTTCTTACAGAATTCTTTTTTTAAAAAAATAAGATTTTTAATAATAAGAATATATTATTATTATTACATGAAAGTGGATGTTTTCTTTCATTGAATTATAATTTCTTGAAATAAAAATTTGAATTTGATGTATTGAGATATACAAATTAAATATTTGTTTTAAAAAATGAGATTGATTTTTCCTGAAAATTTTACTTCAATGAAGAAAAATGTATAAGTTTTTCTTCCTCCTTTTTTTTTTTTAATTTGGGGTTGTTAAAAAGGATTAATACATTTTTTCTTTCTCGTGTTTAATTCCTTTAATAATTTCCTTTGAACTTGATTGTACATTATCCAAATTTCCCGTTACTGTTCCGAATGTTCAGTGCTTGCTTCAATTCTGTACCAAAAGTTTATAAACAAATATTCAGTTTTTCAATTCTGATGTATTGCTATCTTATTCATTTTCGAAGTGACCTCAGGATGAGAGGTATTATATGTTTTACAAAAAATAGCACTTTATTTTTTTGTTATATGAAATTTCTTAAAAAAAAGCAGTGATATATAACACTTAAGGGACTGTAAATTTTGTAATAAAACGGTGATTAATAAATCAGAAGGTTAAAACACTTCTACTATAAAACAGAACATACACAAAACATTTCAGTTAATTTTTTTCAAAATTTTTTGAGCAATCGCTGGCTCCGTTTGAGCATTTAAAAAAACACATTTCCAGTAAAACGCGTTTGACATATCTTGCTCAATGTAATGGCATCTTCTCTTACTAAAACACTTATAGTTTTTGTTCTAGTGAACAGAAAATAATAAATTTGGTATTTTATAAAGCTAAAAGATGACCTATAAAATAAAATCATAAAAAATGGTCAATTTTAAGGAAATTCACAATTTTAGGGTAGTCAGATACCATTCACACTTCTAAATTAAGAACAAGTTTAAAAATTACCATTGATTCATGTAGGCTTGTCATATACAGAATTTAATATTTATCTTGATAGTTTGTACAGTTTATGATTAAAATCGTGTATTGTAGCTTTAACGTCAAAGAGCATTTTTATTGCACTCAATACAATTTTATTGTGTGAAAGGGGAGTGATGAAAATTATGATTGAAAATTGGGTC
>BMAO01026144.1:0-15676 GCA_019973975.1 Trichonephila clavata
GAAGCTTTCTTTAATATTATGTAATAATATAATAAACTATAAGTTTAAAAAAAGAAATAAATATATTAATTATAATAAGGAATTATACTTTAAAACATAGCAAATATATTCATAAAAATAATTATCGTATTATTTTTCGTAAAAAAATTATGAAGATTATTTTTTTGAAAATGTATCATTCTGGTTCCTCAATTGAAGATGTTAAACAAAATATTAAAGTTGTATGAATATTAACAACGCCAAAAAAGATAAATACACGTTTCTGAACATTTATTAATAAATCGATTTGATTATAAAATCTCTTAAAAAGAAAGTTCTCATAAAATTTCTAATTTAATTCGCATACTATAGGATAATAACGATGCATTGTTATTATAAACATTAAAATACATCGGATAAATCCCCAGACATTTTAAAAGCGCTTACTTAAAAATATGAATTATTAATTGCATCACATTTTGCAGTTAAAAACCTGCTAATTCAACTTTTTCGCCATAATCAATATGATAGAAGCGTATAAACACGTAGTCCACATAATTTAGTGGGAATGTTCATAATCCTTCATCCCGAAAACTCGGGAAATAGAATCATTAGTAAACAAATTTTCTTTTAGACTTTTTTGGTGGACTTTGCAGAGAGAAATACTTTACATTCACTAAAATGTAGTTTGTATTTTGGGTGTTTCTTTCCTGGTGATTACGGTAAGCTTAGGGGAAATATTCTTCTCCAGAACAGAACGTTAACACGAAATTCAGAAAAAGAAGTGTGTAGTGAAAAATAACCCAACATCACTTGAAACAGCTAATTACATTCGCTGTAACTGCTACCATTTATGCTAATTAACTGACTGGAGGAGTTTATACAAAGCTTGTGCGAAATGCAGAACTGTTAATAAAGTGTAATTCTGCAGTGCACTCGTTTAAGGAAACTATGTTTAATTGCAGAACAAAACTTTGTTGCTAGCTTATTAAGAAGGTGAGACCTAATTTTGTACTTAGGTCCAGGGTGTCAACAAACTTGTCTGAAATAACTAAAATGATGAAAGTTCTTCTTTTAAGCAATGCATCATTTTTCTCTGCATTAAAATGCATAGTCTGAAATTATTTAAGTAGAACTCATTAGGCGTCGTTGCTTTTGGATGTAATCTAATCTAATGACAATCGAAATCATACTTTAAATAATAGGAAATAAATATTTTTAAGAGATCATATTTCGTTATTTCAATTATGAATTGCTCCAATTTGTTAAAAGTACCTAACGTAATATATATATATCTATATATATAAAGGAGAAAAGAGAGAGAGAGAGAGAGAGAGAGAGAGAGCGACTCACTGACTGACTGACTGACTGACTAATCACGATATCTCCGGAACTATTCAACCTACAGACTTGAACTTGGTAGACATGTTCCTTTCATAGAGTAGACGTCAGCTAAGAACGGATTTTCCGAAATTCGAAACGCAAGCGGCGTTAAGGGGTTAAGGGTCGTTAAAAATAATTGCTTCCATGTTTAAACTACTTGATGTACAATCTTGAAATTGGGTAAGCAGATTCCTTTCAGAGAGTAAAGATCCGCTACAAAATGAGTTTGGTGAAAATCGACCCCAAGTGCCGTTGCAGGGGCTTAGGGGGCGTTATAGATAATTATTTCAATTTTTAAACTATTTGACGCACTGTCTTTAAATTTGATATAAATAGATTCCTTTCGTAGAATAATGATCAGTTACAAAACAGGTTTTGCGAAAACAGACTTCTAAGTGGCGTTGCGGGGGATTAAGGGGCGTAATAGATAAATATATCCGTTTTTAAACTACTTCACCTACCTGCTTGAAAATTGGTAGGTAAGTTTCCTTTCCTGGAGTAAATATCCTCTACAAAATGGGTTTTGGGAAAATTGACCCACAAGGGGTGTTGCAGGGGCGGAGGGTTTAAGGGGCGTTATAAATTCCGATTTTTAAGTTACTAGACGCACAGTCTTGAAACTTAGTAAGCAGATTCCTATTCATAGGGTAGAGATACGCTACAAAATGGAGTTCGTGGAAATTGCGCCCCAAGTGGCGTTGCGGGACTTAAGGTGCGTTATAGATAATTATTTCCTTTTTAAACTATTAGACTCAGTCTTTATATTTGATAAATAGATTTCTTTCATAGAGTAAAGATCAGCTATAAGGAAGTTTTGTGAAAACAGTCCTCTAAGTGGCGTTGCAGGGGTATAAGTGGCGTAATAGATAAATATTTTCGTTTTTAAACTACTTGAACCTAGCTGCTTGAAAATTGGTAGGAATGTTTCTTTCATGGAGTAAATATCCGCTACAAAACAGGTTTGGGATAAATTGACCCCCAAGGGGTGATGTGGGGGTGGGGGTTTAAGGGGCGTTATAAATTCCGATTTTTAATTTATTAGACGTACAGTCTTGAAACTTAGTAAGCAGATTCCTCTCATAGGGTAGAGATACGCTACAAAATGGGTTTCGTGAAAATTGCCCCCAAGTGGCGTTGCGGGACTTAAGGGGCGTTACAGATAATTATTTCCATTTTTAAAATATTAGACGCACAGTCTTTATATTTGATAAATAGATTTATTTAATAGAGTCAGCTATAAGAAGGTTTTGTGAAAACAGACTTCTAAGTGGCGTTGCAGGGTATAAGTGGCGTAATAGATAAATATTTTCGTTTTTAAACTACTTGAACCCAGCTGCTTGAAAATTGGTAGAAATGTTTCTTTCATGGAGTAAATATCCGCTACAAAACGGGTTTGGAGAAAATTGACCCCCAAGGGGTGTTGCAGGGGGTTAAGGGCAGATATAAATAATTATTTCTATTTTTAAACCATTAGACTCACAGTCTTGAAATTTGGTAAGCAGATTCCTCTCATAGGATAAAAATACACTACAAAATATGTTTTGTGAAAATTGACCCCTAGGTGGCGTTGTGGGGGTTCAAGGGGCATTATTGATAATTTTTTTTGCATTTTTAATTAATTGGACGCACAGTCTTCAAATTTTGCTAAGCAGATTCCTTTCATAGAGTGCAATTCCCCTACAAAATGGGTTTTGTGAAAACAGAATTAGAAGTGGCGTTGCGGGGGCGTTATAGTGGCGTTATATAGCGCGTTATAGTCAAGTGGCGTTATAGACAATTATCCCCATTTTTAAACTGTTAGACGTACAGTCTTGAAATTTGATAAGCAGATTCCTTTCGTAAAGTAGAGAACCGCTACAAAATGGGTTTTGCGAATATCAACTACCAAGTTTAATTTCGGGAGTTTAAGAGGCGTAATCGATAAATATTTCCATTTTTAAATTATTTGATCATCCTGCTTGAAAATTGGTAGGCATGTTCCTTTCATGGAATAGAGTTCCTCTAACAAAAAGTGAAACGAAAATTGACCCCTGAGGATGTTTGCGAGGGTCAAGAGGAGTTACAGAAAAAAATTAATGTTTTTAATTGTTAGACCCATATACTTGAAATTTGTTAAGCATGTTTCTTTTGTTGAATTGAGATCCACTAAGAATGTATTTTAAGCAAATTAAGTTCTGGGGGTAGCAGGGGGTTACTGGGACGTATTGACAAAAAAAATTACTTTTTTCGAGCTACAAGGACTATAATAATGAAATTTGGTTTGCATTTTTCTTTTGTTGAATTGAAATCCTCTAAGAGCGGTTATTTTGGAAAACGGCTCTCAACGGGATTACGGGGATATTGATAGTAAAACTTCTTTTTTTCTGTTAGATTTAGACTTGAAATTTGGCTTGCATGTTCAATTTACGGAGTAGAGATCCACCGAAAATTGGTTTTGCTGGAATCCACTTGGTTTTTGGGTTACGAAAGAGCAAATATCATTCTATATTTCAATTTTAGAGATTTTTAGAAAATACAAATTAGATGAGTTCTGCCCTTTTGTTTGCGACAGTTAAAGGTATAAGTATATTTTTCAATACAATCGAATTCTTAATGCTAGGACTTAGATATCAATAATTTATACATATATATAAGCAGTAAAAATTTATAAAACATCATGAAATACCCAGCGAAGCGGGCGGGTAACAGCTAGTATATATATAAAACCATGGGGAAATGAATCTTGATGGTCACATGATGAATATAATCACGTAATCACCTTTATTTTATAACTGACATTAGACTTGTATTTGTCGTTGTACTTACAAAATCTAAATAAATCCTACGTTTGACAAATGAATGTAGATGTCCATGTATTAAAATTTTTTATATATACAAAAATATTTTCAAAATTAAAAAATAATACTTTTATTGCCCACACGCATACACAAATGTGCTTTAAATCAAGTTAATTTTATTTACCTATGTACCCAGTATTATTGTTGACAAATATATACATATTTTAAAAGAATATACAAAAAGCAAAAGGTGGCAATAACGAAGCTCATGATGGGCTAGAAACATGCCATTCCATTTATCATGTGACTATGAATTCCCATAAATTTATGAACTGATTAGCTGAAAACGTCTTTAAAGATATCATGTGACAATAACGTTTTATGAATTAAGGTCATTGGGATAAAATGTGTATATATTTAGAGTTGTGCATCACACATGCTATTAAATAGATCACTTTTTGTACATTATTCGAATTTTCATTTAAATGTCATTTATTCATTGTATATTGCTTTCTAAATGAAATGTGGTTTCGGTAGTCTAGTGGGTATGGTTGCGGACTTGTGGCGAGTATGTCATGGTTTGAACTAATTACCTCTGAAGACCTGTAGAGACCTCGTGTAGAGGGCCTGACGCATGTTAAATCTGTCGAAAGTCAATGTCCTCCTGTTGAGGTGGTGTAAAATTTAGGAGAGGATAGGTATAGCTCAAGTGTCGTCCTTGTCACTTGACATGGACTAAGAATTAGGTGGTCCATCAATGATAACCCTCGTGGTGTGGTATATAGTGCGACGTTAATAAGCACTCACTCAATTGTAAAATAAAACAAAAAATATTGACAAAAATTATCACTTTTAAAAAGTTTAAAAGGAACATGAAATTGTTAATCTTGATGAAAAGTAGATTATTTTTAGTAAATGTATACAAAAATTAATTGTGTTGAATAATGTATTGCAAAATGAATTCATGAATTACACAATAATTAAAAAGTATCAAATATACCTCAAGCAAATTAGCCTACATGCAAAATGACCTAATACAGAGGTCGGCTGACTTTCAAGAGAGAAAATTCAAATTGTCAGTGAAACAAGATAATTAAGGTGTCAAAGAGCCATTTATATGCATACACATGAGTTGTAAGACTCCGGTAGCGATCAAGACTGTTGTACTTCAGTCAATGCACTTTGTATTATTTAAATGAAAGTTTAGACAAAGTAATGCTTACAGTTTCTTCTAAAACTATGAACTCTCGAAGATATTTCAATTTCTGTAGCTCAGTGCAAGAGCATCAAATGTCAAAATATCATGATGTTGGAAATTAAGCTTTCAAGCTTTGTAAAAAAATTTCCTTTCAAATAACATCGTAAGTGCAATATTTTGTAATTTTGCTTACACTGATGTCAGAATTGACAAGGAGACGAACTCTTGCTAACCTCAGGTCGGTACTTAATTTGATTCCTTTAATGATTAATCTAATACTTTGCTATAATACTATCAAATACGCGCTAAGCTTGTTGAAGTGATCCGTAGACGATACTTACATTTAGTTTGGCAATTCCTTCTCTCTCTCACTCTTACGAAATCTAGACTTTATATAGTCGAACTAATTAGCATATAACTATCTCGTGTTTTTCCCGAAGAGGCTGTGAAATAGAATAAATGCTGGCCCCAAAGTTACCCAAGAGGATTAGTTTGGAAATTAACGCGGGTAGCCGTCACAACTGTCTGAAGTTAGTAAATTGTTTAAATGTATACAAGATTACAAGTACTTTTCAATAGGTATTATAAAAGAAGAAAAATAGAAACTATATTTTTTGAAGACATTTTTATCATTTAAATACGCATAGAGAAGCACATGTCTGAAGAGTCGTAATCGTCGATGCCATCAAAGAGCCCCATTGCGCTCTCTAACCACGGTTTGCAAACAAGTGGCCCAGTAATCCATACTGAATGGTAAAAGAGAAGCTTATCAACCAATTTGTTACAGCTTTATCAATTACCATAAAATGCGGAGAATAACGTGCACACTTTTAACACAAAATAAGGTCAAAATTTATGAATGCATGTAAGACACCGGATATAAAAATGAAAGCTTCAAAAAAAAAAAAGGGATGAAAGAAAACAAAATTAGATTTCTAATGGATTGTAAAACTGTTTATATAAAAGAAATAATAAATATAATTAACGTAAAGGGTTTTGTAGATCTAGAAGTACACTCTAGTTTTTTCCAAATCCTGGGATAATATCACGAACAGCTTACTTAAAAACGCAATTTCATTGCACACGTAAATCACAGATTCCTTCGTAAAAGAAGTGCGCATAATTCGATGAATCAGTAGCGCGCACAAAATGTTTTCAGGGGGGCGGGGACCATGATCGAAGGTTTCCAACTCGTATCATACCTCAAGACAGCATCAATTTATTCTTCTGATTTTGTTAACAAAAAACAGTAAAAAATAAATTATTGAATTCATAATTAGCATTAATTAAAAAAAGAAATTATTAATTACAAGTCATAATTAAAGTTTATGTTATATATATATATAGGGTTATTATCAGTCGAAAAAAGGGGTTTGGAGGGTTGTCCGGACCCCTAGGACACCCCCCTTGTGTGCACCATTGCGGCGAATATATCTAAAAATTAAAAACAAATATGTTTGAAAATATATATGTCGTGGTTTTTTTGAATGATCAAGACATTATTTTTAACCGTCTTTATTCCATGAGATCATTTTGTAATATGTATGTAAGAGAGAGAGACCATGTAATCGGCGGCCCCTCAGAAGCCATATGCTCTTCAAGTACGCTTCTGATTCAAGAGGTATATTTGAGAATTTAAGGTAATATAGGTAATAAAAATTAATGGTAGGAGCGGCGAAGATGTTAAAAAGCCATGTGTTATATTTTCCCGGACTGAGTAATAAATTTAATACTTGAAGGATGTAACGGGAAGATAAAAGTTAGAAGTGGACTAGCGATTTAGTTTTAGATCTAATTTAATTATCCTTACATATATACATGAACTACTATAAAGAACTACATCCTTTTAAATAATTATCTCTTAAGTAAATCATTATTATACATTCGCTAATTTTTTAAAGTATATTTTAATGAATTTTAGTAATATTGCAATGTCTATTAAAATCGAGTAAATAAACGTTAAATCTAATATTAAAGGAAGCAGTTAGGTATATAATAATACTTGAAAATTTTATACAATTCTCTCTTTAAGGTTAAATAGATAAGTAGTAGTGTTAGTTAAGTAACTAAATAATTAAAAGGAAACTTTCATTTGTGTGATTAAGGAAAATTACTTGAAACAGAGAAAGAAAATTTAAATTGAGATATGTC
The DNA here is from genome assembly GCA_019973975.1 of Trichonephila clavata. Classification (NCBI taxonomy): domain Eukaryota; kingdom Metazoa; phylum Arthropoda; class Arachnida; order Araneae; family Nephilidae; genus Trichonephila; species Trichonephila clavata. The sequence continues at coordinate 7,489 of BMAO01026144.1, forward strand.
CTTTAAAAGTTGAATATTTAATTTTCATTTAATATTTTTACTCATTCTTATAACGTATAATTTAAGTATTTATTCGTGAAAGCAGAGGGTAGTTGATGTTTGTGTAAAAACATTAAAAAAGTTAACTAACTTTGTATGTGAAATGCATTGCATATATTTATATACTTATTAAATAATGGAGTAGAATATATTAGCTTTACTTGTGAATCATTTATTAAAAGCTAGTGTTTTGAAGGGGAAAAAATTGCTCATATCATTATGATAAAGCATCTCTTTCTTTAATAAAATATAATTTAAGTGCGTATTAAAAACTTTTATACGCTGAAAAGCTTTTACTACATTACTTTGAAGATTATGTTTTTTTATATATGAATAAAAAAAAATTTTTTCTTACTTTTAAATTCATTAAAAGGATTAGAAAAAGTATTTCATTCGTATTGTCCAACATGATCCATTTTAAAAGATTACTTAAAATAATTTTTTTTAAACAAGAATTATTAATTACATTAACAATAAATTGTAAATACGTGTATAATTTGCAATGTATTATTTAATTAACTGATTTTTTAACGTACATTTATTTCGCAATGTATATTTGTGTGTGAGTGAGGGAAAGACAGAGAAATTCTGCTTTATACAATTCCAAACTTTGAAATTACTTTCTTCATTTTGATTCATTCCTATTTATGTGCGTGTCATTTGTGTCTGTACAGTTTGTGACCTTTTATTTTTCTTTGAACCACAAGTAAAAAAATAATAATAAAATAAACATCTGACTTTCTTTTCCTTTAAACCTAAACAATGCGATCTCTTGTACTGCAAAATTAAACTCTAATTCTTTTTCTGATGTATTTGTGTTTCGGAAAGACAAACAGATTAAATAAAGTATTTATTTCCCTTATTTCAGAAAATGATACGGATGAATTATTTTCGATAATTATCAAACAGCAGAAATTTAAAATTCGACGCTTGCATTTCTAATCATTAAACGAATAATAAAAATGCTTTAAATCTTTTGAAGATTTAATAACTTTTTTTTGAAAAATTTCGTTTGCATTTTTAATACGGCTGTGCGAATTTTTCTAAAATTTTAAATGTTTTTTTTTTAATTTGAGCAACGTGCATCTTTTATAATGAATTCTTAACAAAACATCGAACTAAAGTCTTTTGCAAATAATTGAGAGTATATTTTAAATTCTCGTAAATGATGTAACAAATGAATACGTTTTTGACAACATATGGAATTAATAAGAAATTTAAAAATCAAATAAAAAATAGAAAAGAAAATAAAGAAACGAAAAGGAAATGAAATAGTAATAAATATAATGTTTGAAGATGAAAAAAAAAAATATTTAGCAATTATTTACGAATTTTTAAGAAAACTCATAACAAGTCCCTCTTATTCCAGCAGTTTTAGTTCAGTTTTTAGAATACCCAACCATCTGGATTTTTCCATTTACATTTTTCTTCAAAGGTATATGTTTTATTTTTTAAAGTTATTTTGCTTATATGCATCTGATTCATTGAGTTTTTTTTTCTTCTATGATTTGTTACTTTCCTCAAAAAAACATTACTTTTACTGGGAACAAAGTAAAAATCTTTATTTGAATTTCAAATATTACACAATTAAAATAAAAGTTAAGATGTTGAATGAGAGTGTGAAAATATATTTGAAAGTAGTAACAATTTTGAACTTTTAAGATGTCCCCAATTTGCAATTATGTAAACAAGGAGATCTAAAATACTCCCATGATAAAATGAGAAATATTAATGAAATATACCCGAGGCTTTTGCTTGACTCTTGAGTTAAAAATAAATGTAAATTTGTAAGCATTAGTCATAAAATGATTTTATGTATGCATGGTTACTTCATATGAATAAATGCTAACAATTAATAATACATTAATAATTGAATTTGAAAACAGTATTGCATGATATATATATATATATATATATATATATATATATATATATATATTGATATTATATATAGATATATTTAATTCTATTGATATAGATGATATGATTAGAGTTCTACATTTAATTTATGATAAATATGATTTGCATAATTCGATGAAAAAGGAAAAATTTGATATCCTGGTTAATCTTGTTTTACAAGAAAATTTCATAGCATTTGATCAAAATCTTTTTAAACAGATCAGAGGATTACCTCAGGGTGGTCCTGCCAGTAATAGTTTAGCTAACTTATATTTACATTTTTTTGAAATTGATCATATTTTTGATGATTCTTTCTTATTATACCGTTATATAGATGATGTAATAGTTTTTGGTAAAAATAGTGAATTCAAACCAAATATTATGTTCTACCCTGACAATCTCAACCTTCTTAAAACTAATTTTAACTCTAATATGGTTGAATTCCTAGATTTAGACTTGCATCTTATTGACAATAGAGTAGTCTGTAACATTTATGACAAAAGAGATTCTTTTAGTTTCCATGTAATTAAAATTCCTGTATGGAACAGCAATTTGCATCTATCAATTTACAGAAATATTGTTTTGAATTTTTTACTAAGGAATGATACTTAACTACCAACAAAATAGATAAATTTAATAATATCAAGAAATTCTTCCAATGCTGCTTAGATCATGACTATCCTTTTAACTTCTTAAGAACATATATTCATCACAAATACATTAATCGTCTTGCTATTTCTGATTTCAAAACCACCATACAACAATAGGATTTCAAAGTCAGCATTTTAGTGGTTTTGCTGTGAAGATTCTGTTTTAACACTCTTCACACAGTTTATTTTTTAAACACCCTTCTTAAAAATCCTATAATATGAAAAATTTCTACAATTTTAGCAACCAAACCAAATTTCTACATTTTGACAACCAACCAATTTTCTACATTTGTGACAACCAACCAAGTTATAGCCTACTAAATTTGAATGTAATCTTTCTTGGCGTCTTCCTTACAAGCTGGTATAAAGGATGCGTTTAAGTGCAATTTAGATTTTTAACACAACATATATAAGCTTTCCATCGGTTTCAAGAGTGTTGGATCTCCGGGAATAAGCTCTGTGAGCAGAAGTTTTAAAATCTTTTTGGAAGAATCCTTTTACTGGGTAATTCTTTTGATATTTTTCTGCTTAAATATTTTGGGAGAATTTTTGCTTAATAGTAGTCGGTTGTTCTTTCATATTTCTATGAGATTTTTTATACTTTGGATATTTATATTTTGGATTTTATATACTTTAAATTTCTATTTATTTTATTTTGGTCTTTCCTACCGAGTTACAAAGGGGGAAGGTTGGCGCCTTCAAACTAGTTTAACCCCACTAATTCGGTCCTAAGTCCGAAATTGCATTTTGACTCGCTAGGTTCTTATTTGTATTTCATTAGATTTGATCTTAATTTTTTTTTTCTTTTTTTTTCCCTGTTGTGTTCTATTTTATATATACAATTTTTTCCATATATATATATATATATATATATATATATATATATATATAATATATATATATATATATTAATCTCTGGAACACTTAGTCCTTTTGTGGTAGAAAACTTTTATTACAAAAGTCCATGCATCCACTCAGTTCTCAGTTTTTGATTTCTTCATCAAAACCAGGTAAAGGTAGCTCAAAATGCAATATTCATAGCTCATATAAAGGGATTGTTATAATACGATAGTAATAATTACTAAATAATGTTACTTTTAGATACATTAATAAAAAATGAGGCTCAAAAATAATGGTGTTTTTGTTACTTATACCACATGATTGACAATAACATTAGATAAGGTCCGTGAAATTCATCACTGCAAACGGCTACAATTATGCTTTCGTTATCGGCAGCTTTGAGCACCATACGGGTGACAGTACGATTAGGCTTGATTCCAACGCAATTTTGAGGTAGAACATTCTAGGAATTATTAATATACAAACACAATGATTACTTTAGATAGAGTTTAAATCTATTAGTAAAGCTATTTTTTCCGTATACAATAAGATACAAATATATTCTTGAAAACACATTCACAATAGTTCCTCTAAAATAACTTCTATTTAAATTTTTAATGAACTCTTTTCACTCAATTTTCTCTCGAGAGATTTTAATCCATAATAGTATTGAGCTCTTCAAGACTGCGTGATAATTAGTTTCTAACTAACTCACCTAACGGGGGGAAATCACAACTTTATTTTGTAAAAACTGCAACTTCAGTGTTTTTAGAGCAGGATAATGCAATTCTGCATCACTTTTATATTTGGATCAATCAGAAAAGCTTTTGCCGGAAATCTTATAATTCTAACAGCTTCCGGTTTGCTAAGACAGTAAAAGACTTGAGATCTCCTAATCGAAAGAGAACCCTTTTGTCATTTGTATGGCTTTGCATGTGCTTTTGTTGTTCATGTCGTCCCTTTTGTGATGGTCAGTAAAAAGTGGATTTAAAAATAGCAAAATGTTCCCCCATCTTTTAAAAACTAGAATAACCTGAAAAAGAGATCACCTTCATACTCAAAAGCCTTAAACCAAGTAGTCTGGAAGTACTGTTGTTGTTTCTAATGCCACCTGTCTGACGGTGTCAGATCGAGGCCCACGATATTCTCCATGGCATTGGGCTAGATTATACACCTGTCGTTAACTGTAGCTTTGAGCACCATGCAGGTGACAGTATGATTTGGCTCGGTTCCACCCCCAATTTTGAGGGAGCACACCCTGGGGGCGGTCAAGGGCCTCCCACATCTCTTCCCCTTCCACCAACCTCACGAGAGGACTTGTGGCTCGAGAGTGATTTGCTCTCACTTGAACAAACTTGCAGGGTGTGTAAGGGGTTCAGAGACCCCTCGGAATCTCAGAGGCATGCAGGGTCGCTCATGCCGTAGATACAAGCTATGGTGCAAAGTAACAGAGAAAAAGAACAGAAACAATAACAAATTGATGGGGCAGAAAGTGTTTTGTTGAATGGTCGTATAACAGCAGGTGTTCGAAATTACAACCAGTCCTGACAGTGACGCTGCATGGAATTTTTTACATTCATGAAAATTCTCCTGGCAGTCTTGCGTTAAATGGTGCTGAATGGATGGTTTTGGGCACCGAAATCCTGATGGAAATCATCCTTTGCGATCCGTTTCCCGAGGTAGTAGGATAAACCCGTTTTAAAACGAGGAACCAGCTGACATGCTGATAATGTACAAAGCTGTGGATTATAACGGGCTTTCCGCGTGGCCTGCCAGATGATCTAACCTATCATACATGTACTTGGTGAATCAAGACGCTCTTTCCTTCCGTTGAAGATCACTTTGCTCGAATATCTGTAGCTGCCGGAAGTATGCGTAAGCTAGAAAGAGTCTTCCAGAATGTAAGGAATTTCAAATAAGGCCACTGTCAGTCTTGTCAGACGTCTTTTGGCTATAATTTCGAACACCTGTTGTAGTACAACCTTTCAATAAAATGTTTTTGTCGTATAAATGTGCTTTGCACTTTCTGATATTTTTCTCAGCTTCTTTGCACCATAGTTCAAAACACCAGCATTTGTAACCCTGCGTACCTATGTGATTCCGAATCGTATCTGTATCATCTGCCCACCCTGCAAGTATGTCGATCAGGTAGTATGAACATATTCCGCCCGTTTACACGGAATTATTTTCGAATTCGTATTACTGTGATTATGAAAGACGTTTAAAGATTATTTCTTTACATTTACATATTTGAATAGTTAGAAAATCTACAGTAATATTTTCCTAATCATCTTTCCTAAAACTTTTAGGTAATTTATTCAGTCAATTATTCAAATTCTTATTGTTATTTTTATGTTTATAGTGGTTGGTTTATTTTTTGTGCATCATGTTAGAAATCGAAAGATTTTAATTGGTTCAGGATGAAAACATTTGACTATCTTGTTTTCCTTTCCATTTCTTTTAAGATTTCACTTTTCTTCTAAAACATAATTTAATGATAATTCTAATTTAAATTCCTCTCTGGTACAAAAAGCCTTCTATGTGCTAAATTTTGTATTACTATCTACTAACTTGCTATTACTTTTTGAAAGACTCTACATAGACATTAATACAGACAAACAAGCAAGATAGTAGAATTTATGATCATCGATCTATATGAAAAGGTTTGCCGCAGATATTGAAATTCTGTTTTCTAAATAAAAGTTTGAATTACTTAAAGAGGGTAAACAACATAGAAAAAAATTACAAATAGGTGTTTATAATGCATAAGTAATTTGTTTAGAAAATATTTTTTGTGTAAACATAAATTGCTGTGTTTTTGTTGAAAATACAGAATAAAAATTCACTTATCTTTTTAAGAAAATTTGTTTTGCATGATAATCACGTAATTTAAAATATATACTGATGATTTATGTATTTGGGTATCTTGCCTAAATATACATAAAATTCATATATCATTTCATTAAATTTTTATTTAATAAGAGAAGTTAAATCGTTGATAATTTATATGCTTGGGCCTCTAAATATAGGGAAAAAAATATGTTTTACTTCGCAAATATTTGATCTATTAAGAGAAGAATTACAAAAACATATCGTAAGAAAAAATAGTTATCATATAAATAATTTATCATGTAGAAAAAATAGTTTTACTATCATATGAATAATTTATCATATAGAAAAAACAGTTTTACTATCATATAAATAATTTAACATGTTCTTAAACAAGTAAAATTCTTGCTTTTGATTCAGTATTCCTAGTTTATATGCAAGTATTGCTTCATCTTCTCTGCAAGAGAGAGATGAATTAACATGATTAAAACTGAAAAAAAAAATTGTAATTGCAAGATAACCAGATATATATATATATATATATATTATATATATATATGCATATGTTGCACTTTTTATATATAATGTGATATGTAATGTAAAATGCATTTAAAAATAAGAGTTAAATACAGAATAAAATGATGTGAATTGTATTTGTTTTACTAAGATAAATACATTGAGAGACTGACAAATTTCTATTTAAAATTTTTTAATAATTATGGATTAATTCTTGTTTAGAATAAAATAATAATTTGAGGCTTGATATATATGCATATTAGTAAAAATATTGAATCTGTAAACAAGATTGCATTTATATCCTATGCATTTAAACTTTATTAAAACTAACAATAGTGAGCATATAGCATACTAACAAGATATATACTTTTTCATATTATGAATCATATATTCAATAGAAATTTTATTATAGACAGTATTATTATTTTTATTTTAACATTTTTAAAAATTCAATATGGAGTAGTAATATTGATATTCAATTTTTGGAATATATTTTTTAACTAATTTCAGTATAATTATTATTTGGTTTTATTGAATTTAGAGATAAAAATAAAAAAAAATACATCTTAAAAATATATATCATTTACTTTTTGTAACAATAGATGTCTCTCACTAGCAAGTAATTTATTTTAATATACTTAAAGTTTTTGTACAGTTTATAAAATTTAAATTTTACATTTTCGCTTTTTTCTAAAAAATATTTAAATTTTTTATCGATTTTATAAAGAATATATTCGTGAGAAATTTATTCTTTTTAAATGCAGTTATGTGATATTTTTTGTTTAGTTATTTAAAGTGAAGTAAATAGCATTTATAACAATTTAAATTCTTGCAAATTAATTAATTTTAAAACTTCTAAATTTCTTGCATTCCTTTAAATCAGATTATTTTTTTGATACCTTCTGATTATTAGGATTGATATTTTTTATAAAAAAATTTTGACAAAATAGTTTAAGTAAATTTTTAACTATATTTTCCTCTAAAGTTTATTTCAGCACAGTAAAATAGGCATATAAAAAGGAAAAAATTGGTGCCTCAAAATTTTGTTTAAATGCACAACACACAAATTTACTAGTAAGCTATTAAAAATGAGAACCGAAGGAAAACTTTTAAGGACCAAATTGTTTATAAAAATACCTGAAAATTCCTCTTTAAATTAGAATACTTAATATTTCATGTACATGTATATTTCTATATATATAGCAGCTTCAAGATAATCACTAAAAATGCTTTTAAAAATGAACTAAAACTGTAACATTTCTACGATATTTAATTATATAAACTCCCATTAATGACTTAGTTTATAAGTTAAGGTATTGAATATTTCTGTACAAAAAATAGTTTGAGTAGTAATATTTCTTTCAAAATTTAAGATCATTAATCATCGAAAAATTTCTTTCGACATCATATTTTTT
>BMAO01026145.1:0-97465 GCA_019973975.1 Trichonephila clavata
AATTTCGTGTTCCCTCAGGCCGATAGCTCTTATGTGCGCGATGTGAGTGATTTCTTTAACTATGTCATTAAGACTCCCTTTTTCGAAATTTGTTCTTGCGTTGGTGTGGTGTTCTAATTATTAGAGATGGGTGAAAGCGCAGGTGTCGTCCTCGTCACTTGACCATGGTTGAAAATTTCGAGGTCCATCGCCAATAACCCTCGAATAGGAACAGTGCGAATTAAAAAATCACTCACTCAGTTTTCAGTTCTTTCGTTGCAATTTTTTAGTCCCCGGAAACGAAAATGTAGCCTTTTTAAAGATAGTTGTATGTTGAAAAAGACAGAAAAGTAGAAATTTTTCAAATTTCACTACTATTTTAAATATTGAAGTAAAATTGTGAGGATTTTTTGAAATATTCGACACACGGGAAATGTTTCATGCAATTATCTTTATAAAAGAAGAAATTATTAAATGATTGTTTTAAGTATTTTGAGTGTTTATTAAAATTTGTTTCGAATGCATAACATACTGCCATGGAAATTCACCTTCCTTTATCAAAGTTCCTGGTATGTGTGTGATTCCTTTATATAAACGTCACACAATTCCCTTTTTCGAAAAAAAAAATATCTTCCAGATCTTACTAATGTCAAGCATGTTTCAGTTCTCTTTCTACTGCATTGTGTTACAGTGGCTTATTTGAGTGTAGAACTATTTTCCCCTGACTCTCCTCAGATATAAGATTTATCTTCAAGTTTCTATTCATGACAGTCGAAAACAATATTGCTTTAGTAAAAAAAATAAATTTAACAATAAAAGAAACTATTTTGATGCTTGAGTAAAAAAAAGTCATCATTTTTTAATAATAGATAATTTTTAGGAATCTAAATAATAAATAATTTTCAGGTTTTCATTAATCAACAATCGCTACTTACAGTTAGCTTAAAAATGTCTCTAGAACGTACTGATTGGAAGGAAATCCAAACTCTCTTTAAATAACCGGATATTTATTTACAAAACCTATCTTCGCCCATCTTAACGTATACATGCCCCATTTGGGGATCTGCCAGTAACACACAATTAAATGATATTCAAAGACTTCATAATAAACAGGTACATCCAAGATCTGTTCTCCACGAAGAATTTGTGTTGAACCATCCACACCCTAATAGCGAATCTTTCCTCAATTTCCATTCTGCAATCCATTCTGCAACTTTCCATTCTGCAATCATGACAACCCAACGATTAGCTCTCAATCTAACTTCATGAACCAGCCTCACCTCATGTACGTTTGCCTCATAGTCAACGAAGATACTACCTGATTTCTAAGAATTCCACCCCCCCCTCCCATGCTGTTAAACGTAACGAAAACCCCCTTTTCGGATTGAAGAACGAAAACGAAAAAGTGTTTTGCCGTTCTACGGAAACTATGTTCACCTCCCCCACCACCTCCTGACCGCCGAAGCTAGTTTTAGCTTAGGCGAACCTATCATTCTCACTTTATTTACTCTTTCTTAGTATACTGTGTAACTGAAGTAGAAGCCTAGCTACCGCTAGGCTGGCACTGAGGACAAATATTTATTCCAGGCTCTAGAACGTATTTTTATCCAAAATAATAGCGTTATACCTTTTATTAACAAATAATTAATTTAATAAGGAAATAATAGAAATATTCATTTGATTTTAAAAAATATATTAATTTAAATCCACATTATCTATAAATAATAATAAAAAAATTCTACAGATAGCTCTTGAAACGTTTGGATGTTTGATTAAACATATGTAACTGCTAAGAAAAACACTATGTAAAAAACCTAGTTATAAGTACACATTCACTGAAAAAAATCATTCAAAAAGAAAATAATACTATCTGATAAAAACATTTAATTTTTTTAGTTTTTTCCCGGAAACGAAACTGTAGCATTTTTAAAAATAGTTGTATGCTGAAAAAAGAACAGAAAGTATAAATTTTTCAAATTACAAAATTTCACTACTATTTTAATTCTTGAAGTAAAATTGTGAGAATTTTATGAAATATTTGACACGGGGGGAAAAAAGTTTCATGCAATTACGCATTATTTTAAAGTAAACTATAAGTTTTATGAAAGAGAACAAAAATTACGATACTGATAAATATTTTAAATGAATCTCAGAAATGCATTGAATGCATTTTAATTTTAAAAAAATATATTAATTTAAATCCATTATCAATAAATACTAATAAAAAAATTCTACAGATAGCTCTTGAAACATTTGGATGTTTAATTAAACATATATTAGTGTTAAAAATCCACTTTTGGTGGAAAACCTAGTTAAATGCTAACATTCACTGAAAAAACATTAAAAAAAAAAAGAATACTATTTGATAAAACATTAAATTTTTTTAATTTTAATTTTATAGTTTTTCATTCCATCTGTGTTAAATTATTTAAACACGTATCTGCGGAAAAAATTATATTATACAAAACTAACTTATTAATTTTTTAATAAAATTGATTAAAATGCTCATTTAGCATTAATTGTGACATAGTTTTCGGCATTTACTTTTTTAATCACTGTTTCTAATATCAATAACTTTTTAAAAATCATTTTCTTTTAATTCATCGATATTTAAAATACAAAACTATAACTTATTAATATTTTTACATTAAAATTGATTAAAATATTCATTTAGCATTAATTGTGAATTCCGTTTGCTTAAATAATGGCACTGAAAATTACGTGGGAAAAATAAACAGAAATGAAAGCTTCTTGTTAGGATTGTTGAAAAAGATAGAAATTACTTTGAATGATAAAAATCAGAAAAAACCTTTTTAAGGCAAAAAAAAAAAAATGAAAGTACATTAAAATAACAGAGGATCATGTTAAAATAAGTATTATCAGTAAATTAATTTACGTGGGAAAAATAAGCAGAAACGAACAAAATGAAATTCGCAAGATTCGAACCCAGACATAAAAAGAATAAGATACTTTGCGAAAGCGGCGTTAGACAACCACGCCACGCAGATTAGTAGCAGAAAAGAAAATAGGCAATAATAATGAAGGTCGGTTTAAATTGAATTTAATTTTTAATTGAGGGGATCCATAGGATATTCACATAACGATGAAAGATTTCGATTGAAGATTACATTCAAATGTATTGCAAAAAATTTATTGATTTTTGATATTTTAAAAAAAAGCAATTAATAATAAAGAATATATAATACAAACATAGCTTTTTTTTTTTCTAAGAATTTATACCTATTTAACTGACTATTTCCAAAAAAAAAAATTTCGAAATGGGCAAATTCTTCGATTTTATTATGAAATTATATGTCAAAAAAAGAAATATACATTAGGCATTATTTTAAAGTAAACTATAAGTTTTATGAAAGAGAACAAAAATTTCGATACTGATAAATATTTTAAATGAATCTCAGAATGCATTGAATGCATTTTATCATCTTAATCTGACATATATAGTTGATAAAATACATCTTTCACTCGCATTTTTTTTTTTTACTCGCCAAAGTTACTGATTTCCTCCTGTTTAAGGCAGAATTTTTTTAGTGTAACCTTGAGTTAGAGCGGTCGAAGGCGAAACAGGTCTGAAGTCTTTGGCGCAAAGCTAATTTTCGACGCCAATGTTTGGCTAAATGTAAAATCGCGTATTTTAAAAATCATTACCTTCATTTTAAGGGCATAATTTTTACGTTAATGCTCTCAAACATCACCAACTATTTGCAAAATAACGTACTTTGAAATAAAAATGTACAAATTACTACTTTTTAATTTATTTCTCAGAAAAACATAAGTTTACGAAAATCACAATTTCTTTTTTTAAAATCCGTAATTTTGAAGCAATTTTTCAATCTTCGTATATGTTACGGATAATATTACTGCACACACGGAAAAAAGATTTTGTGAGATTATCTTCATAAATGACGAAGTTATTCAATGTGAAGTAAAAATTAAGACTACTTTTTAAAAATTCTTTAAAAAAAAAGTTTTGGGAATTTTATTTTTTAAATGAATGGTTCTAAAGAGAAAGGCTTGAAATTAATTAGTGTAGAATATCGATTTAATAACACGAAAAGTAATTCATACCCAACGATTTAGAGATAATTTTCATAAAAACGCATCAGTTTTAACACTATTTTAAAAAATTCGAAAAAAATAGAAAATATCGTTATTTTACAAAAAAAAATTACACCGTGTCGTGGCGAAATAAATGATCTTTCCGATTCTGTAATTATTTTTTGTCTAATTTCGACACCGAAAATCGGATGACAATTTAATATGGTGGAAAACGTAAGATTACCGCTCGGCCGAAACGGAAGGGAAGTTCCGCCAAGTAAGCAACCGGCTGGAGTAAAATAATTCGGCGTTTTAAGGTTTTTAATTAATATCTTTTTAACTAATTACAATATCGGAATATAAATAGGCAATACGGCTTCCCCGGAAAATTCCCGATTTTTGGTACTTCGCGACTTTCTGCGTGGTGCTGTTCGTGAGAAGATAGACGCACATAGATAGATAGATAGATAGATACATAGATACATAGATACGTTTGTTTACCTTCGAATTTTAATAGTGTAAGATATTGTATGTTCTTTACCATACAGCATTATACATTTATGGATGCATATTTTTTAAAGTACATATGAACTTCATTAATTTACTTGTATTTGTAAGTGTATTGTTCTGAAAATAACAAAGCAATGACTTTGCTGAGCCAGTTCAGTTTCAAAATCTTATCTATCACGCTTGTTATAATTAGTGGAAATAGTTATATAAAGAGAAAAAGAAAAAAAATGTAGGTGAGTTCAACTGCATACTTATTCATCAGTTAGAAAATCAGAATAGGTCCCAGAAGTAGTACCCTGGTTTGTTTTTCGTGTCTGCAAATTTGAAATGCTTTGAAGTTGACACATTTATCAACATACAGTCCAATAAAATTTCAAATGACTGCAACATAGAAAATGCATAGATATATTAACATTATATACACAGTTAGGAAATAAAATGAACAAAGTTATGATGATATTTCTATAAATTAAAAGTATTTTGTATTGCTACTAAATGGATGGCAAAATTTAAGAGTGAGATTTTATTCCAATAAAATTTAACAGAACAAATTTCTTTATTAAGACAGTTCAGCTTCAAATTTTTGTCTGTAGTGCTTGTAAAATTGTCGAAAATAATCTTAAAATAACAAAACAAGTATTATAAAAAAATAAGTCAATTCCTTCTTAGGTAAGAAAATTTTTATTTTAGTTACTTTTTATCAAATAATTATAGTTAATATAAATATGTGTATACATATGAAGAATCACAACAGTAAGTGACAATTAATTTTTATTAATTATCATTAACGTATTGCATTGCTATCCAAAACAAATGTGTTTCAAATTTTAGTTCAACTGAATGTTTTAAAATATGAGAAAAAAACCTTTTTAATTTTGGACACAAGTCGCCAAAATGGTCACTATGCCGCCAAAAATGATGCCAACATGGATGTATTTATAATTATTAGAATAATTAGTTTTAATCAATTAATTTTTATTAATTAAATTCTGTATTTTCAACCAAAATAATCATGTATATAAAATTTTTAGCTCAATCGAGCGCTTTAAAATGTATTTTACTAACGATTGAAAATTTGAACAACATAAATAAATATTGAGAAAGTGTGAACTAATAGTAGGAATTGAAGAAAAAAAAACGTAGGTAATCAACTACATACTTAACAAATACAGAGCCTTCAGAATAGATCACAGAAGTGGTACCCTGATCTGTGTATGTTTGCAAAATTAAAATTCTTCGAATTCGAAATGCTCAGAAAATATTTCAGACTCTTTTTAAAACTTTAAAAATCGTCAGCGTATTTGATAAAAACAAAAAAAAATATTGAAAATGAAATAATTAAAAAAGTACACACATTTCAGTCGAAATTTCTTTTGGAACTTCTTCCATTTGTTTTTGATAGTAGATGTAAATACGAAAATTCCGCCAAAATACTCAGTCGAATCAAACACGTGGCTATTTGTTTTGTATATCATCACGTGATTATGACGTCAGGTGTATCGAGTCCATTAGAATATTTTGTTCAATTTTTAAATTTATTAAATTGTTGCTGAGCATAACTGAAGAATTCATATTGATTGTTTCTTAATGTTTGGATTTTTTTTCCACTTTATTTTCCTTCAAGAATTGACAAGATTTTATGTTTATTCTGGTTTGCATAAGACCTTTTGATCATAAGGAATGACTTTCTGTCTCATAGTAGAGGGGCTTGAACTACTCAACTCTTTTGAAACCAATATAATGATGCAACAACACGAGCAAAAATTTTTATTTTTATCATTTTGGCATCAGCGGCAGTAAACAAAATGGCAGCCACCAGTAAAGGTAATGCGCCTCAGTTCTCTAAATGGCACTTAGCTGTAATTTTAGGTGTTGGAACTCCTGTTGCTTTAGGAATCGCATACTGGTATTACAAGAAAAAGAATTCCAAGAACTCTAAAAAGCTCTGTGATGATGTTTATGAAAATACGGAAACCAGAACTCTACCAAAAGAACTCAATAATATCATTCGTAAGAAAAATGACCTTTCTAAAAATCCAGAGGTGTGTTAGAAGTTTTTTAATGCAGAAAGTTTCCAGTTCCAATGTGCCTATTTATTACAGTGATTCTTAAGTGTTATGTTATTTAGTGACATTTCTCCTTGTAATGTGCTTACTTGTTTACTTATGTGAAAATGAACGGAAATTTTTCAAGTTTAAGATTCCCTACACTTTTCATTTTGTCTTTTAAACGTTTTGTGCTGCAAACATTTTATAGACGTTTTTTTTTTAAATATCGTTTCAATCTTGGCTTTTTCAGTGAGTTGCTTGTAAAATTAATATTAGTTATGTAATATGCTTTCCATTCTTAAGATCTGTCATTCATAATACTTTTGATTGTTTTTGCTTGAAAATTGCCTACTAAATTTTATTTCAATAATTGTATCAATTACATTTTCATGCATTGTCCTTGATTGCACCTTGAACTGTGAAGTTTAGTTATTCATGTTATAAGAGTAATCTTTTTTTATATCGTACACTATTTATACTAAATTTTTTTCTCTATCGAGTCCATAAATGTATTTTAGTATTTCGGAAGTTAGTATTGTTTGTTTCATATTGTGCTCTGTACTGTCATAAATTTTTTGCAAAAAAATTTGATAACTTTATTTTATTAGTGTGTTGTTTTTTCTCTTTACTCTTATGTTGTTTGTTAATCATCAATAAGAATATTTAGAGGCAACAATTTTTACTGGGTGGATCCTAGCAGGGCATCATGTCTTGTGTACTACTAGGGTATTGTTGATGTAAAGAACAACAAGCATGAAGTAAAAGCAAAATTATGAAAAAGTACAGTGTAAGGAATTAAAAGAAATAGGGAGGAGGGGGGGGGGAGTATCCCACTAATCTCTTAATAAGGACATGAGGTTTCTCTGACAATTCCTGTGTAGATTGAAAAGAAAGAAATGGAAATTTCTTTTTCTTAAACTGTGTATGAAAAATGTTGAGTTTTCTCTTTTTGTTTAGTAATTTTGTGTGAAAATAAGTTAATCATGCAGATTATCTTTTTTCTGATCAACCATAATCTCTGTCTAGCTGAAGAAAGAAAGAAAAGCATATTTCTTCTGTTATATTTTTAGTGAAAAATAGTCACTTTTTCTCTTTGCAGACAAAAGTTCCAATTCAGCATACAAGAAGAATGAAGTGAGTTTTTTTTATCAAAATCATGCAGATTTTATCCCTTCTGATAACAACTGCAATCTAGTTTAGAAAATGATCAAAAAAGAGAAGTTTCTTTTGTTATTGCATTATGAAACCTTTTTCATAAATTATTCAGTTTTCTCTTTCTTTCTGATGGTTACTTCAGTTAAGTAAAGAAAAAAATTACCTTTATGCAGAAAAATATTCAGGTTTTCCTTTCTGATAAAAATTTAGTGGTACTTGCATATTAACCTATTGGCGACATTATATGAAACGAAGCACCTGGTTACCAATTCAGCGCACAGGACACATAGGAAATTGGGGTTGCCAACTTGGCAAGTTATTAATAAAGTTTGTGATTGTGCTAAAACTTAAGTACAGATTTAGTTTTTCGGTAACAAGAACGAAATAGTATTTAGATGTTATATTCAGGTATAAAAAGGCCCAAGGCTTCTGAAAATTATGGTTGTCATTTTGGCAAACATATTTCCAATTTTCGCATCAAGTAAATTTTTATTACCTAGGGGTGCATTGATATAAGATCCAACTATGAACTGATTGACAACCTTTTCCCAAAGAATGCAGGGACGTACACAGACTACTTTTATGGGAGGGGTAAAAAAACATAGACGAAAGCACCTAGGTGTAATCTTTATGCTAAAAATTTAATAATCTATGGCAGTCGTTCTTTCACTGTGGGGGGGTCTGCGAAGGTCTTTTACTTAATGTTAAGATTTCCTACTTTTACAGACTCTGAAAGACCTTGTGGAAAAATGCAAAGATATAGAATCCAAACTGGGTCACTTAATTTTTTCTAATGGAAAAACTACTAAAACATATATTTTGATCAAAAATATTTATTCAGTTGGTATTAAATTAGTTTTTTTGTAATATTTTTAATTAGATGTTTACTGTTTTCTTAAAGTGTTTTAAGAAGTCTGTATAAGTAGCAGTGACTGGATTCTTGAGGAACCCTTAAGTCACTTAGCCCTGTTGTGAGTCAAGGAGCAGTGTACAAAATCTAGAGGGGGGACCATGGGGATCGAAAGCTTAGAAACTACTGGTCTAAGGAATGGGTTTGAACAGCCAAACCCAACCTTGTGTACACAGCTGAAATGAAGGAATGTAACTGTCAGTGATTAGTTTTATGTTTTTTCCCCAATGGTCATTTTATTTTTGGTCATTTCCATGGTTAAACAATCTGATTCTATTCATACTTTTTGTTTTATTGAATGAAGATTGTGAAAATGTAGTGCTCGAATTGTGTATGCATACAAATTTGATTGCATCCAAGTCTGAATATCCAAAAATTGTTGCATATGTGTGTTTACTTTAGCAAAAGTATATGATATATGGTTTTGAATGGCGATTCTGTAAGAGTTAGTCAGAATTCTCATGATGTGTCATTTAATAGAAAATAACATCACTAACTTTCTTCTAACAATTTAGATGATTGTTTTGTTTAAGTAAAGTTGCACCTGAACATTCTTGTTATTTTAATGATATCTGCCATTTATTTTCTGTTGATTGTCTTCAAATTATTCAACTTCACTATTTTATTAACATTATGACAAAAGTCATATTTAACCCATTTCATTAAATGTTACTCCATTTATTAAAAATGAATGGATTTTCCTTTAAGGTCACAGTGTTTGGATAACATGTTAGTACGATTTGACACTTAAAAATTAGTAGAGTCCATTAAGGCTTAATTGTAATATTTTACATAGGATTTTCTTTCAAACACAAAGTTCTAGGTGCAACCATTACCCTGGTACAATCCAAAGTTTCTCATATTAATGTAATCATCTCATATTAATGTAAAGGTTCTTCCATAGAACCTTTAACTTGCAGTATTAGTTGCATAGCTGTAATTGCTTGTTTAAGAAACTATTGTAAATTTATTTAATTTTAAGGTTAAAAAACTTTTAAATTATTTCTCTATTTCAGACCCCTTTTTCAAAAGCAAAGGCCTTCAAAGAGCAAGGTAACAAATTTTTCAAGGAAGGACAGTTTGATAAAGCAATAGAATGTTACACAAGTGCCATTGAAATTTGTCCACCTGAACAGTCTGAAGACTTGGCTACTTTTTATCAAAACAGAGCAGCCGCATATGAAAACTTAGTAAGCATTATTAAATTTAAATATTTTTTCATATAATTTATTTCAAGTTTTTAAATAATGCAATATAATTTTGATAATTGTTTTGTTAAAAATGTATTAGTTCAGTAATTGAATAGATATATCTTCGGTATGCTTTTAATTTTAAACTCTCTAAGTTAATACCTTATTAGCCCTTTCGGGATGACGGACATAAACACTTGCACTCCATTAGGGCTGGAGGGTTTATTGTAGTTAAGTCTAAATCCATAAAAATACCTAAATATAAGCACATTGTTTTGTATGTTATACAAATGGCATATGCTTTATATATTTCAAATATTTACTTCAGTCATTTTCTGTTTAAGTACAATTTTTTAAACATTTTATTGCCAGTGTTAAAGTCAAGCTAGTAAAAGTAAAAAAAAAATTGTCTACCACATCTAACTATCTATTAAAAACTAGACTGCAAACCCAAACCAAATGCTCTAGTGAAAATAAAATTCTCATCTTCACTATAAGCAAAAACCATGTGTTTATTTCAAGAGCAGTCAAAAAGCGTTCAATTTGGAAACATTTTATTCCCCTAATGTTTATAAATCAAAATCCACATGCATGTGAGTAATATTTCTCTCATTTCAAGTAGGTCAGATCTACAAGTATCTCAAATCTTATGAACATGTAATGTCATTTATTGCTAAAAAACTGAGCTTTAAAATGTTCCGGGGATGGGCCAGTTGTCCCTGGAAAGAGAAATGTGCTGGTACGCTTATGTGACATTCAGGAACTGTGAGTGTTTCATGATGGCACATATACATTACGGTCGCCCCAAAGGGGTTAAAGATTTTTAAAATGCATATTAGATTTGACGGTCACTTCAAAAGCCTAACATTCTCTGAGAACAGAAAAGTTTTTCCCAACTGCTCTAAATGCTATAGTCATGAGGCTTCTGCTGAGCATCTTTAGATTGCATGGACCTCACCAGAGAGGAAATTTCTTACATTCTACTATTAGTATTTGATTTCTTGAAAGTCAGCAGATTCATTGATCTCATCTGACTCTAGTGAATAAAAAAGAACACTAAGAAAATACATAATTTATTTTTGGGTTCTTATATATTACCATCACTGCAACCAAATTTGCACCACATGAAATATGTCATTTCCACCAAAATCTGACCGATTGGTCTTTTTTTCCAAATAAAACATGTAAGGGTCTTTTTGTTTAGATATCTTGGCACAAATTGCATGGTGCAAATTTTGCTATGGTGAAGCTAATATGTAAGCACCCATTTTTCTTAGAATAATGTGCAAGCTATGTCAAATTAAACAAACTATATACTGAATTTTTTTAGCAATATTTGAAACATAGTAATATTTCTTAGTAATATTCAACAAATCTCATTTTTGAGCATAATTAAGCATTAAAGATTGTTAAACTAACATTTTCAACCTGCACATTATTGTGGTAAGATTTTAATGGCATACTTATATGGAGACAAAATGTTCTGTTATACATTTTTAACATTCTTGAAATGTTTTTTTCTTGTAGAAAAATTATGAAGCTGTTGTAAATGATACTACAAAAGCTCTTGAATGTAATAAATCCTATCTTAAAGCTTTGTATCGACGAGCAAAAGCATATGAAGAATTAGGAGAGTGGCATAAGTGTTTAGAAGGTTTGAGTTTTTTTCATGTTATTGATACTTCTTTGTATATTTTTAGTTGTAATGATAGAAATACATACTTTTCAATAACTTGTTTTTCTTTTATCATTAAAGAAATAATTAAAAAAGTTAATGAAATTTTAGAAGTTGAAATTTTTTTAAAGTAAATGTATTCAGTGCTGGCAGTTTTTATACAAGTTATGTATTATTGTCTTAATGCTATGGTATTTTGATTTTATTTTTATTAAAAATTGATTTTTTTGTTTCTAAGATGAGCAAAAAGTATTTCAAAGATTTAAAGTGTACTGAATTTTCAAAAGTAATTAGCTGTGGTATTTTATTTTGTAATTGACAATGAGGTAACTTATGTTGTAATTTGAATTTATGTAGAGTTCAGCAATGAGCGAGATTTAAATGTTATTAAACTTTACAAAACATTCCAGATTTTCTATTTGAAAATATTCATAGATTTGACTTGTCATGTTAAAAATTTCAATTTTTTCCTTTTAAATAGTATAATTTGTAGTATGAATAGGTTAATGAGAATCGGTTACTTTAATTCTATTAAATACTGAAATGAATACCTCTAATTGTTAATTATATTACATATATGAAAAGATGTTATGTAATAAAATTATTTTTAAAATTATTTGTTACTTTTTAAAAATTTCAAATATTTTTAGGACTTAAAAAACAATTGTTTAATAATTATCTGTTTTAGTAATTCTGATCTATGAATAAACTCCAATATGTATTAACTTTTCATTCAGTTTTGATTTTAGAACTTTTTTAATTTTCTTTCGAAATGTTTAACTATGGTTCTATGAATTTTTCAAACAAGAATTTTTAGGCATATAATTTAAGAATTGATAATTTATTTTTATATAATTAATCTTATCATTTAACATTAAAATATCTATTGTAAAATTTATTCTTTGAATTTACTTTTAACTCTCTTAAATAATAAAACCTTTCTGTGCTAAAGTGCAGAATGGGGGCCCTTAGGATTTGGTGATGTTTATCTGGATGCCAGAATAAATTCTGCTCTTCATTATTTTGGCATTACTTCATTACTCTTAGAACACCTATAGCTACAAATAGGTAATTTGGTGACTGATTCTGGTCGCCAAAAAATGGGCTTTGACAAAGGACCTGCTATTCTACACTTTAACCTTGATATTAATTATATTAAAAATCCACTTCCCTAAGCTGTGTTATAAACTGATGCTTTTAAATAACTTTGTAGATATTACTGGAGTTTGTATGTTTGATGGATTTAGGACTGAAAATTATTTAAAAATGACAGATAGAGTTATTAAAGAACTTAGTAAAAAGGAAGCCAAAGAAACATTTAGTGTAAGTCTTTTTGAATTGTTTTCTTTTTTTTACATTTTTATTTCCTTGAAATTATTTGAAAAATTAAGATTAATTAAATTAAAGCAATCATAGTAAGTTTAAATTAATTTATAGTTATATTTTAAAATGTCTGGAAGATTTTTAATGTAAATAGATAGTTAAATTTGCATAAGTTTTATTTGTAATAAATAAAGAATATTTCTTCTAATATTTGTTTCATTTTGATGTTTTTCTTTGTTTATATGTAATATTTCATATATATATTGAGTAAATTTTTATACTAACATTTTAAAATGTTACTAAGAATAATTATATTTTGATTTTTCAGAAAAGAGAACCTAAATTACCTTCCAAACATTTTATTCGTCATTATTTCATATCTTTTAGTGAAGATCCAATAATGAAATCTGTAGAAGAATATAAAAAGAATAAGAAAGACCCTTCAGAATTAAGGTATACAATTTTGAATTTGGAATGTATGATTTCTCTATTTACTCTTGAAAAAAAATTAAAATAATTTTTGTTTATATATATATATATATAATATTTAGATATGATGAAAAATACAGTTTGTAATTTATCTATGTTGATATGTTAAGATATGCAGGTGTATAAATCTTAAAAATATTTTATATAAAGAAATAGGATGATGTGTGGTAAGCTGTAAAATATCACTTAAATTTTAAAATGCACCTCAAAATAACATAATTTTTGCTAGTATTAATATCTTAATAAAATGAAATCTTTGATTATATAAACTTAAAAAATAGGTTTATCAATATGCATGTAATATATAAATAATATTAAAAATATATATCATGTTGGTAACCTTAATTTTAAACACTGATGTATATTTTATTTCCATACGAAACAAGTGAGTTTTGAAAATATTGATCTATGTTAACCTTTAGATGCACTAAATTTATCACAAAATATTACTAAAGAAAAGGGGAAAAACTGTATGTTGTAGTTACTTTAGAAATCATATCTATTTCACTGAATTTTGATTACCTGCAACATAAAAACAGCTATTAACCCTATTTTTCAAAAATGTTACAGTGGTTTTAGGTTAGTCATTCATCATCTTGCTGAAGAAAACTTTAAAGAGATTATTCCTAACTGTGATGTAGAGATTAATCGCAGGGGACCGGATTTACCTGAAGCTTTATTAGTCAGAGCTACTTTCAAATTATTACAAGGCCAAGTTCAAGATTCTTTAGCAGATTTAACTCAGTTATATGCTTTGGAAAGTATTGATGTGAAAGTAAGTTCATATATTACGAAGTTTATATGTTGTGTATCAAATGTCAACTTATTGCATGCTTTTTCACTAATTAACTTTTTGAAAAGTTATTATATAAGAATAATCTGATTTACTGGGAAATCTGGAATTTGTAAAAATAAAAGGTAGGGTACTACAAATTTTGAAAGCAGATTTTTGATATAGAATTATGGTTTCAATCCAATGAGAAATTTATGAGATTGCTTTATAATTATTAATATCTAGTAGCTTTGAAAAATTGATATGTTTGAGGATTTAAAAATTTTTTTTAGTAAATTCCAGTAGTGAGAGTAGTATTTAGGGAAGTTGTACAGATATCATTGGCTATTAATAAGTTCCATCTTTTTATAGATTAAAAAGCTATATAATTAAGCTTATCTGCTTTAATAGTGATTTTTATGGTAAAGTCTTCTAAAAAAATCCATGTATGTGTCAGACTCTTAATATCTTGAGCTGTCCTTAAAGGATAAATGTTTATTTTTACTTTTGGAATTGGTGCCTTTTTACTAATCCTTTTTTTGCTGTTTTCACATGGGACAGTATTAGGTCAGATGCCCTCTTCACTTAATTGTGAAAAAGACATCGGACTACTATAAAGCTCTTGTTAAATGAAAATTTATTATTTTTTACTTTGTGCTTTTCTCTTTTTTTTTTTTAGTAAGAAAACAAGAACTTTTTTTTTATTTCCAAAACAAAAATTATTAACTTTTATAATTCACTCTTTTATCAGTAGAGTTAAAGACTTCTTGTATAATTACTTCTCATATTTATAACATTAATTTACTTTTAGACTGTTTCCTGTAAAATATTTTGTATTCAAAATTTTTAATTATTATTTTGAGAACTCCAAATAGAAACTAAATCATTGCACTTGTATATTGATTCTTCAGTCATATCTCACTGAGAGATTTTTACAGTATGACCATATAATTATAAGTTCAGGTAAATAATAAAAGTTTTATTCTAATTTTTTATGTATGAAATTTTAAACAAATAAATAATCATGTGAAGCCCAGTGGCTGAGTGTTTAGTGCATTATGCTTCCACGCCACAGGTTTGAGGTTCAAACCCCAGGCTGGGCAAGGTTGAATCAGCCTTTCATCCCTTCAGTTTGTCAATAAATGAGTACCAAGCTTGCTTGGGAACTTAACACTGGGGGGTTTCGTGTCAGACTGACAACCTGACTGGAACATCTGCTCATGCACCTCAGGGCACAGAGTCACATATATACTGAGTTGGGCACAGTACCTTGTCCCTCATAGGCTGTTGCGCCACTGAGTTAAGTTAAATAATCATGTTAATTAAAATTCATTCAGTAACTTTAATACAAATGTGAAACCATTTTTAATATCCATGAGAATTCTAAATTATAATATTGATTTTTCTTCAGTGAAAGTAGTATGTTATATGAAGTCAAACTCAAATTTGTCAATGTTCTCTTACTTTTCATGAATTTTTATATATCAACACAGCTGTTTTAATTTTATGGTTATGCAATATTTTATTTTTATAATTTTATATCCAGTTAAAATTTTCATTGTATTTGCTAGGTTCGAGTGAATTGTCTAATTAAGATTGGAACAATGAAAGTTCAGTTAGAGAAAATGGATGAAGCTTTGCAACATTTTAATAAAGCAATAGAATCAGATTTAAATAATGCAGATATATATCTTCACAGAGGACAGGTTTGTATTGATTATATTTTCAGATATTTTGCAATTAATTTTTTAAAAATTTTACCAGAAATCATTTTATTTCACTATTTAAATTTGAATGGCATAAATAAACCACAATAATGTTTTGTAATCTGATGAACATTTTACTAGTTTTGATCCTTGCTTCATAAAATCGGGTTCAATTCATTTTAAGAAATCAAACTTATTATTTATTTGAAATAAAAAAAACCAGACTTATTACCTAAAATTCTAAATTTTAAAGAATTACTTTTTAAATTTGTAAATCTGTTTAAAAAGAGAAAACATTTTAATTTTAAATTCTACTTTTAATTTTTTTTTATAATTACCATAAAATCCAGTGTATAATGCACACCTATACTTTTTAATTTTTAGGCATAACTGCCATATAATGTGCTCTCCTTTTTTTTTTTTTATGAAGTTAGTATACAATACTCTTATGTTTTGAAGTCATTTATTTGAGGTATTATCCCAGACTTTTGAAAAAATAGTATACTTCTAGAACTACAAGTGTTTTAGAACTACTCTCTCATTTCTTTTAAATATAAACAGTATTTGGATGTGTGTAGCAGTAATATTTTTTTATGCTCATCTCTTTTGTTATTTTTAAAGCTATCGTTTTTATATCCAGTGTATAACACGCATGCTTAAATTTCAATTTTATTTTTTGTGTTAAAAGTGCTCATTATACTCCAGATTTTACGTTAAATTAAATTTGAAGGAACAAATGTTCTTGAAGAATGAAGAAGTTAGAATAGTAGTTTAGGGAATTAGTATGTACCAAAAATGTATATAGTTAACTATTTATGAAAATATTTTTCTTCTAAATGAAGGGGAAAAAAGTTATTTATTTACGGTACATTTAGTTACTTTTTATGAATTGTTTATTGCCATTTTCAGGAAGAAATTTGTTAAATAGATATTGGAAGACATATTTGAATTGATTTTTTTTGTAATAACTTGTATAATAATTTGGTTATGTTGTATTTTTGGAGGGGTGGGACTTTTTAATATACATGTAGCAAAAACTATGCACATACCACATTCTTGAATACGCGTAAATTATCAATCTGTACATT
Source organism: Trichonephila clavata (assembly GCA_019973975.1). Lineage (NCBI taxonomy): Eukaryota > Metazoa > Arthropoda > Arachnida > Araneae > Nephilidae > Trichonephila > Trichonephila clavata. Next base: position 16,902 of record BMAO01026145.1, read on the forward strand.
GAACTATTATTAAGCTTATCCATGTCATCCTGCCATGAAATGCATTTTTTTCTGGTTATGAAGGAATCGTATAATAGGATTTTATTTTGTTTGATTTCAAATGAAGCATTGGATTTTTTTGAAAACATTGTTTGTCTATCTTATAGAGTACATTTAATTGTGCATTCTATAGTAATTCGTAAACAGAAATATAACTTTTTACAAAAATTTTATGTTCCTTTTTTTATACATAAAATGTTATTTTTATTATTTACTAATAAAATATCACGAACAATGTGGATTACTAAACTGTACTTTCTTTTTAATCCACCTTGTATAAAAACTCATTGGAGAATATTTTTTTTAAAAAAAATTGTATTTGTTTCTTTTTAAAGAATGAGTTATTTTTTATTACTGTTTTTCAATTTTTAAATTATAAGTGAAAAAAAAAGTAATTTTTATTTGGAAAGATATAATTGTTTGTGATTGTAACAAATTTAAGCTTTGAATATATATATACACAATTTTAGATAAATTATTCCATCAACTCATAATATTCATTTATATTTAAATATTAAGTTTTGATTGGATTATGTCGTGTAAAATCATCCAGTTAAACTGTTATTAAAAAATGTCTGCATGTTTTTATTTTTGCACTTTTAGGTGTATCTTTTGATGGAACGTTTCCTTGACTGTCTTAGAGATATGGAAAAGAGTTGTTCCTTAAATCCCAATTTCCCATCTGCTAGAGCTCAAAAGTGTTACATCCAATATCGTTGTGGACTTCAGTACAATGATGAAAATCAGAAAACTGCAGCTTTAAAAGGTTTTGAAGAGATTGAAAAAAGTTTTCCAGATTGTTCTGAATGCTTTTTCTTATATGCTCAGGTTAGAAAAGTTAAAAATCTTGATGTATCATGCAAAAAGATTCTATACACAGAATTTTTACGCTGGATCTTATTTTAAGACCATTTTTAGTTAGCAAATGTTTGTTTTATATTATCTTTAATGCAGTATTTATTTAGATGAATATTTTATTCCATGATATGTTTAATTTCAATATAGAATTTTATTTGAATCAGACCTATCTTTCTTATATTTGCTCTAATAGTTTCCAGAACACCCAGTCTTTGAAGCAAAAGGATTTGTTATTCAGTTTAAGTACCGTAAGCTCTGGTGTATAATGCACACTTACTCTTTCTAGCTGCACTTTTTAATTTTTAGGTATATTCGCTGTATGTACCCCCTTTTTTATGAAGGAACCTGAAATGTACGTGTGCAATTCTAGTTTGTTGTGAAGTCATTTTTTGGAGGTCTTATACCAAGATTTTTAAAAAATAGTGTACTTCTAGAATTATCACCCTTTAAGTTGATTAGGTATGTGGTTTCTTTTTTAAATAAACAGTGTTCCAATCTATGTCTGTCTAATTTTTTTTTATGCTCATCTCTTTTTTTTAAAAAAATTTTTGAAGCCAGCATTTTTATACCCAGTGTATAATGCACACCTGTAAACTTTGATCTTATTTTTTGTGTTACTACAAGTTGTGTTATTCGCCAGATTTTATGGTAAATACTAATTGATACAAAGTGCAAGTTTACTTCAGAGCACTAATGTTGTAATTAAAAAATAGCATAAATACTTCATTAATTAAAGACTGGTTATTTGTATGCTTTTAGCATAACTGTTTTATTTCAGAAGATTTTTATGTATTTTTAAATTTTGTGTGTCAAATTTCTTGGAAAAACTTCTTTAGTTTTGTCTATTAATGTAAATAATCAATTGGAAAGGTTTAAGATATCATGCATATAAATGTTCTAAATGTCATAATTTTTTTTGTCATATGAAAAAAAAGTATTTTTCTTTAAATAGTTCATTTTGATTATTTTATATAATTTAATTGTAAAATAGCTGAAATTTCAAACTTTACATGAATAAACAATTGATTGCATCCAAAAAAACATTTGTCTTTATTCCCTCTTACAAAATTTTTCAAATTTTACAAAGGTTTAATTCATATTTTGTTGAAGTAACCAATTAAGTGAAACACTATTCAATTAATTTATCTTTAAGTAAAAAGATTATATTAAGTGAAAAATCAGTGCTTATAATGAAATTCTTTTTTGTTTTCAAAGTTTTTGGTAGATTCAGTAAGAATTTTTACTTTTATTAGATGTTATATGCTTATAATCACACACACATACTGTTAAGTATTAGATTAGTCCTAGAAAATCATTGAAGTATACAGTTGAAAACATTTTGTATAGTTTAAGTTTCCTTTACATGAAGAACTTGGAATTGAAAATATTCATTTGTGTGGAAGTCTTTGTAATTTAGAAATTAGGTAGTATTTTATTTCTAAGAGATTAATGCTTTATGAATACATGTTTATTCCATTTGATTTGTATTTTATGTAATTATTTGGAAACTTTCTTTTGCAGGTACTTACGGAATGTGGACAGTATCAAAAAGCTGAAACTTACTTCAGGAAAGCTGGAGATTTAGATCCTCAAGATCCGAATGTTTATGTTCACTTAGGGTTTGTGTTTAATATTAGAATTTTTTTGTAAATAAGTGCACCTAATTTTTTCACACAGTAAATGCATTTCTCAAAAATTTGTGTAAAAAGAACTATGTAAAAGTTTAAGGGTTGTAGAGTAAAAAGGAAAATGTGCTCCTTATTATTCAAAGCCTGTGCAAGATAAAATAAAGAACTGTAAAAACAAATAACCTGTATGAGGCTTTAGATATATGTATATTTGGGAAGATAAACACTTTGAATTAAAAATACTAGAATTATTAATTATTCATTTTGTTACTAATGGCACCTAATCAATGGAGTCAGATTGAGGTCCTCGAAATTCATCATGGCAAGAGGTTTAAATCTGTCTGTCATTTTGGCTGCAGCTTTTGAGCACACATACAGGTGACAGTACATTTTGGCTCCATTCCACCCACAGTGGTCTCGTCTCTCTTTCCTTGCTACCAACCTCTCCAGAAGTCTTTCAGCTTAATGCATATTTAGTGCCCCCTTACGATGTAGGCACTATTATTCAATCTTATCTTTTGATACTAAGACTTTGTTTATGGCGAGATGAAAAATCACTCTTCTCATTAAAAATTTTGAAAGCAACTTATCGCACCTATTCTTAAATTCTGTAATGAATTCTATCTAGTAAAAATATTTTAGACAAACTGCTTTTTAAAATATTTAGCAGTATAGATTTTTTTTAAAAATCTGAATATATGTGTTAATTTTATTGTTGTATATGGTTCTTTATATGAGGGGTTGATCAGAAAAAAAGGTTACTAACTGCAGCATTTGAAAACTACATATTGTGGAGAAATTTTGTTTCCCCAGAGTGGAGACAAATGGCGCTACTTGTCATATAGGTGTTTTGCAGGTAGGTAGTGAAAGTTCCCAGATGGTTCAGGATGATTAAAATGGCAAGAGCTTGGGAAATTGGTCTTGTTTGGAAGTGTGAGCAGTGATTCGATCTTTATGGGCAAAGAATGTGTCCGCATCTGACATTCACTGTCAAATCGTGAATATTTAAGGTGAAGCAATGAGCAGACAACGTGCAGTGAAATAGTGTCACTCTTTTCAATCAGGCCGACAGGATGTCGAAAACCGCAATATGGCAGGGAGCAGCCAGCCAAGTACTATGACAGAAATCAACAAGACACTAATTGAAGAAATGAATCAAAAGGATCAACGGGTAACTCTGAGTGAAATCTTGTCAGAACTGGTACTGAGCTATGGTAGCGTGCAGCATATCATTTCTGATGTGCTGCAATATTCCAAGAGAGTGCTGCCAAAACTTGGCTCAATGAACAGTGACCTGATTTTTTACCAAGACAGGTTAAACATGTTGGTTCTGCATTCTGATAAATGCCAAAATAGACTTTGTGTTTGTGTCAAAATATGATAGGCACGCATGCCTCTTAATTTCCTTTTGTATTTTTTGTCTAATGTTAATAAATATTTCTTTATTCGACTTGTAACCTTTTTTTCTGATCACCCCTCGTATAATTTTTAGAACCCAGCTAAACATATCTTCAGATATCAGTGCATCTTTATGATGTGTTTTACACTTGGATCAATATTTAAAAAATGATTTTCTTGACTTGCACTAAATTTAAGCTCTCTGAAATTAAACTTGCAGGTAATTAATTATTTTTATCCTCATTCTTTTGTATTCAAATAAAGAATCTTGAATCAACTGTGTAAAAAGAAATACAGTTTTTTCTTTGTCTGTTATTTCAAAACCATGTAAAAAAAAAGTTGGGTGTAATTGTCTGTTATGTTTGACAGAAACTGTTCCATGTATTATGAATATTCAAATAAATGAGTAAGAAAAAAAAATCAAAATAAAATAGTGCTTGGTGTTTCTTTCAATGAGTCTTTTTATGAAAGTTGCAATATGTGAAGTTTTTTATTTAGCATTGTATGTATTATTTCTATTGCTTATTAGATTATTTTATTTTGATTTATTTCTGTTTATTTTATAATTCTTTATTTAAAGCTTGCATCAGGTATAATTTGACATGTTTTTTTATTTTTCTTAACCTTTTGTTTCTCATAGATTATACAGAATATATACAACTTTTGAATCTACAATCTATTAAACATTTTATGCATATTCGTAATTATAAAATATTGTCAAGGACTGTAATTGTCTTTGACTTTTTCTAAATTTCCTGAAAGTAAATGAGAAGGCCCCCCCCCCCAAATTTAAGCATATTGGAAATTTATTCAATATGTGAGCTATTCTATATTAGTGCAAGATATGACTGTTGGAGAAAAGAATGGCTTTCATGATTGGCCAAGTATGAAATGACCTGCAAACTAGTTGAAAGTTTGGGATCGTTTTGAAATAACTGTTAGTAGTTAGAATATTAACAGCATTTAGAAAACAACTGAAACATGTCCACAAGATGACACATAGTTTGTCTATTTATGCTAATGAACTCTTAAAACATAAAAGTTTGATAATTTAATCATCAAACAAAAGTGGGCTGAATTTTAAAATTAAGTGATACTATACAGAAACATTTATAAATTTTAAGGAACAATATTATGATTATCTTTGTCAGAACTTTTCCTTAGCCATGAAATTTAATTTATATATCATATTTTTTTAAAAATTTAAGTAACTAATATAATATAAGAAATACTGATGATGATGCTGTGTGACCATGAGACCAAATCAGATAGTACTGTGGGCACAAATGACTGTTTTGGCAATCTGTTCAATAATAATTATAATAACTAACAAATAATAATTTAAGGAATATTAGTATAAGATTAAATTCCTTCATTCAAAACATCCAATGCATCTTACTGCTTGCATTTGGAAATCAATTGATCTACTTTCTAAGATCATTATTAATCCAGTAGAAAACTTCTGTTTTATTAATTTAAATAATTTTATATAACTACCATCTGCATTAATCAATCACATGTAATATTGAATGACTAATTGGAAATTTAATGTTTATGTAAAAAAGGGAAAATATATATATTTTTAAATATTATGTATATTTTTTAAAAAAACATAGTATAATTTCTAAAAAAGTAATTAGGGTTTGAACATATTTTTTAATGATTCATTTGTTTGCATATCTCTGCAGATATTAAATAACTAGAATTGAGTTTGTCAAAGAGAAAGTTTCTGTTATACCCTTTTAAAGTTTTTAAACATTATTTCGGCTGTTGCAAGATTAAAAAATTATTGAATAAAAAAATGTGTTAAAATATACATACAAGTTTATAGAGACAAATTAGCTCATGTTGCTCTTTGCCGCTTTGGTAAGCTGGGTGTCTGCTGTGTTAAAAAAAAAATTTTTTTCTTCTCAAAAAATAAATTGTAATAATTTGATGCTTTTTTGTTATAAAATCTGCTTTTTCACAAAAGACTTCCATCCTTTTTTAAAATACAACTATTACCTTAGTAAAATATATGTTGTGCTTGCAGCTAATTCTCAAATAATGAATTTATAGATATTCTCTTATAATTTAAGGTATTTTTTGTTGTTGTTGTTTTATATAATTTAACACATGAAAGACAAATATTTTTGATGCCCCAAACTGTATAAGTTACTAAGTTCCAAATGAGGAAAAGACTGACAATGGAATTATGATATATACCAGGATATATATATATATATTTGCAAACTTACAAAACTGAAAACTAAATTTTTTCCATAAAATTTTAGTATGCCTAATCTGTTGTAATATTTTACTTAATATTTTATCTGCAATGATTGCAGCCCATGGGCTTATTCATTGTAGTTGTATTGTTATAACAGTTTTTTACTGCTTTTAAACTTGTTTTTAAAGCTGTGATTATTAAATCATGTTTCTGTTTTCAAATGTAACTTTAAAGAAATTAGAAAATAATTTTTCTTAGCTCAGTTTAGATTTAAAAAAAAATGTTGCTAAGACATTTAAACTATGTTATACATATCAGTGTTATAGGTTTCAAATTTTTTTTTTTTTTCCCTTACAGAATTCTTACTCTTCAATGGAAAGAGGATTGCAACCTTGCATTAGAATATCTAAATAAAGCAATATCAATGGATGAAAAATGTCAATTTGGTTTTGAAACTCTAGGTTCTATAGAAATACAAAAGTAAGCAAATAAATTTATTTTCATTTATATAATTAAATTGTTTAATATTTTTCTCTTTTGAAATTTTGCGAATTGCAAATGAAAAATGCATATTTATTTGGGTTTGGAGAAATAGATAATTTGTTAAAAAAAATATTAATTTCTTGATGCAAAACTGTTATGTATTGGGAGAGTTGATTTTTTTCAGGGAATAGTTTATTTAGTATATTTTATTTATTAAATTTTAGTTTCTCCTGTAAGATATTTTTAATGCTTTTTTATTTTTGTATTTCAGTTTTTAAAAGGCATAATAAAATTTTTGTATTATTCCATTCTTGCCTTGAGAAAAAACACAATGGGTGGGGAAATACAAGCACGGCTGGGGCTCTCCATCTATAAAGAAAGAACACATTTTAGATTATTTTTCCATCTCACCCCTTTCCTTCTTTATAATTAAATTGAAAGTTGGTGAGGGCAGGTTCTAAAGGCATCCATTTGCAAAATTTGCTTTCATAGCAGTAATTATATTCTACATTGGAAAAACTTTAAAATTCAAATTATTAGTTTTTTGCCTTTTTCCTATTAAAAATGATATGCATAGTAAAGGGCAAATAATTTGTAAGGTATTTATTTTTGAAACACTTATTGAGATCATTCTACATAAATGTGTTTATAAGCCATTAAGTATTAAGAGTAATGCCAGCAAGAAAAATTATAGTTTATTTTTAAAATTTTGTTATACATTCGGAACAAATATCAATTTAGATTCAAGTTTTCTCAACTTGTTACACTATTCCATCTTAGAATGAAATTTAAAATCTATAAAATATTTGTACTTTTAGTCATTTATTTGGTGTTATCTTATCAACAGTTTATCTTTTGTTACGCTCAAGATTGTTTCTGCAACTTAATTTAAAGTATTTGATCAAACAAAAGATATATAACCCATATAATTACATATTTATAGATATCAAAATGTATCATTTTAATAATGCAGTTGTATTTTTATACTTTAATTGCTTTTTTTAAATTTAACAAGATAATCTTCTTGACCTCAGTTTTATGAAATTGGCAAGCATGCTCTTAAGTTCAAAAATGTAAATGGCTTGAAGAAGGTGCTGGAAAATTTTATTTAAATTACATAATCTTCTCATTAAAACAATATCTGAAACATAAGGGAAATTTTATGAACAACAAGAGTCTTAAGAAAAGGTAAAGCAAAATGATATAATTGCACAGAAACAAAAGTAATCATGACCTTCGTCTTCAATATCTTGGTTGATAACCGTCAGAACCATGTTTAACTATGGCTACCATCAGAATAGTTCCTGCTTTTGTTGCAAGGAAAATTATTATTTTAAATTTATTCCTTTGTTTTTGTGTTTGTGATTTCAGTACATCAAATAATGCATTTCATATATAATATTAAAGAAAAATCTAAAGATTAATTATATTTTCATGAAAAAATATTTTATGATTTTTTGAATATAACAAAGTTTAATTTCCTTTGAATGGTAAAAGAAATTATTCATCTTTTTTTTCACATTAAGAAAAATGAGAAAAATCTATAAAACTTGATTGTAATCGATTTCAAAATTAAATTTTAAGAAATTCCTGATTGCAGAGTTAAATTATTAACTATTACATTGTTCATTGTAGGGAGATTTTGTATTCTTATGTTAGATTGGAAAATTTTGCCCCTTCCTGGCTTGTAGGTCTCAATTCATGTCCTATGTGCTCTTTGTTTACTTACATATGGCAGAATTATTTGAACACTTTTGAATTTATAAACAAAAATTCATATTACTTATGTGAAAAATTACTTTTGCAAAATTGAAAGTTTTCAAACTTTTCCCTATATTTACTAAACATTTTAGCTTTTTTTTGTGTAAAATAATATTTAGCAAAAACTAAGTCCTATTCTTCACATCTAAGTAACCATTGCATATAATTCTAATCTAATAGCTAAATTGCTAGATATAGCTATTAGCCATCAATTGCTACTGAATTTGTATTCAAATTAATTACAGTGTTCATGTATATGCCCATAACATATCTACTGAGGGAAAACCCCTTAATTGTTACCATGTGTAAATGATATGATAATTATAGTTATATAGGCTGAAAAATGGTATGAAAACCACTATTTTGTTATTCTGTAGTTATTGATCTACACTGCTTAATTCAATGAATCAAGTTTTTTTTTTTTAAAAAATCTTTGTAAAACTAAAATTCTATTCAATTTAATCTTTTTTTAAAGTTCTGCTATTTTTGTATTTATTTGTGAAATAGTTTCCAAGAAAAAAACACCTAGAATAATTTTTTTTTCTTTTAGGGGCAACTTGCAAAGAGGTTTAGAATTATTCCAAAAAGCTATTGATTCAGCCCACACAGAAACTGAGCTAGCACATTTATATTCTTTGCTGCTTGCAGCCAAAGCTCAAGCTAGTGCAGCTGAGAGGTTTGGTCTTGATCTCGGAAATGTGCTGTAGAAAGAGATTATAGATGTACAGATGAATATTAGTTTATTTTTGGATCAAATTTTGATTTTTTTTCACTTTGATGTGTATTATTTGTAACACATGAGAGTGTAGAAATTAATAAAAATTGCATAAACCATGTGATAGAATCACCTTACATAATTTTTTTTAGTTAGCATTTAATTTCTCTTTTGGGAATGTAATTATAATTTCCGTAGAAAACCTTTTAATTTAAGAACCTAAAATAAAACAAAAAATATCTTAATTGCAACTGTTTTATGAAGTTTGAGCTTGCAGTACCTTCCATGTTTGAATTTATAATATCAAACTAAAAGTGAATTTAAAGCTAGTCAGCATTGTATTTCTTGAGCAAATCTATCAGTTGCATAATGCTATTAAAATGCTATTCCATAGCATTTTATTATATATAAAATGTGATTGTTGTGACCATTACCTCTTTATATTTACTCCTTAATGTTAATAATCACATCTCATTAAACTGTATAAATGCAGTTTCAAGATGGCAGAAATACATAACTGTTTACTTTTTAGAGGTTTGTTAATTTTTCTTAAAATTCACTTTCAATAAAATATATAGTTTCCCATTTTCCCTCTCATGTATCTTTTTTAAAGTTTGGAATATTTCTAACCTACTGACTAAACTTTTAAAATTTCATCAACTATTTCAAGTGTATAAATACTGTTATATTGCATGTTCATAAAATTTTATTCCAAGTCCTAAGCAAAGATATTTTTAACAATAATACATTATTATGGTCCAATATATTGCCTGTTATAATATTATTTATGTAAGCTATAAGGGATTTTTAAAGTTTACACATTTTCAAATAACAATATGGGTATTATTTTCTAACAAAGTTTCTTATCACAATATAATTTTTATATAATAGTTGCAACGTGCTTAGAATAGGCTTTGGCACTTTTCACTACAGAAAAGGAATTCATCCTATGCATGTTTCTATATAATTATTAACTGTTTTGCAATAAATATATAGATATACAAATACATCTTTTTTTTAAAATTATAATTCAAAATTTTTTTACTTTTAATGAATGTGTGTTGAAATTGTATATCATATAAAGAAATACCTTGTGTTTGAATGTGTTAAATGTTATTTGTTCTCAAATTTGATTATTGCATTTTTAAAAGTTCTCCCATGCATTTTTTTAAATGTAAATTTAAAAATTCATTTAGTTTGTGCTCTTTATTTTGATTTCATATTCTTCATAATTACTTTTCCCTGTTGATTTTAAAAAAAAAACACACCTTATAAATGGATATAGCCTTTTCATATTTTTTGCTTTATCATATGCTTTTTTATATCTTTTCAATAGTTTCATTTAAAATCAGTTTGTCATCCTTTGGGATATCTTTATTTAAAAGTTATTGAATTATATATATTTCCCCTTTTATATGATTTGAACCTCCAGAAATTGAATGCTCTATTGATTGCTTAAAATAGTTACAGCAAACTTTATTGGTTAAAAAGTTGAAAAGGAATGTTTAAAAAATTATAAAAGCAGCAATAGATTAGGAAGGTTTTTTTTTCTCTATTTGTTATTTTAGTAGTATTCTTAATAAATTCTTTCCTTTTTTTTTTAAGTTTCAGAAATAATTCCTCTTTCCGTAATGGAGGGTAAAAATAATGGTTGTATTTTGTAAACATTTAATTCGGTGCTTTTTTCTTCTTAATGAATTAGGAATATGGTTTGTGTTATAATTACATGTTATGTAAATGTTATTTTTAAAATTTTATGGCTTATAAAGATTTTATTTTACTTAATGTACGAAATGTAAGTGGTGCTATTTTTCAATTCTTTTTTAAAACTAAACTTTTTTTCATTTACAATGATTTAAGAAAAGGTAGTAGTATGCATATAATTTGAAAACTTTCCTGTGTTAAATTCAGAGCAATCAAAGTTTAATACTTTTGGTTTACTCTGCAATGTTTATTGAAATTTCCCAGTTTCGGTTATTGTCAGCTGTTATTCCATGTTAAGTATTCTGAAAATTAATTGTATTTATTTCAAAGGCTTTTATCCTTTTTTTTTTTTGGTAACTTGCTTCTCATAAGGCTTAAGTTTTTATATTTTATTCCAGCTCTTACATTTTATAAACTTTATTCAGTTCTCTCATTTTATTTTTTTTTTTTTCATCATTAATGAGGTTTTAATAAGCCCCAAATTTTTTTATCATGATCATTTTAAAATCAAGTGCATATTATATGTAGGGTATAAGTTTTAATGCATTCCATTGATATTGTTAAAGGTCTTATTTCAGAAGTAATACAGTACTTAATTTATTATTAAAGCCATTGTTTTTATCGTAACTACCTAAGTTTAATCTTTCCAAGTAGACTTATAAAGCAAATGTCTTTGAAAACAAGCACCATAATCTATAACTACAATTTATAGGAAGTAAAAGGAAGAAGAATAGGTCTTGTATTGATATGTGTATGAGAAGCATTTAATTTTTTTTTAATTGTATAAATTTTGAAATACGAATCGCATTAATTTAGTTTGTAATACAGTTTATTAAAAGCGAGGAAGTTTTATTTCTTGTTTGTGCTGTTATTGTTGTATTAAAGAAATATATAGTCTTTTTGTTCAAATAAAAACTAAAATATTTGTCTTATATTATCTCTTTCTTTTGTCTTTTGAAAATTGTTCTAAAAATAGAAATTGTATCTTTTTTTAAGATAATAGTTTCTGCAACACATTGATGGATTTCCCTCTGCCTCTTTATGATCTAAATCAGTGATTGCCAACCATTTCTCTGTTGCGGTACACTAATAATAAAATTAGTTTTAAAAAATTTTACATATCTGTAATACACTATGTAAAATAGTTTACGATAATACTAATGTTCACTATCAAATAAAATATGTACGAAAAAGGCAACAAAATGTTAATTGAAAAATTAATTATAAGAATGCATTTAATGTGAAATTTGAGCTTGATGATTTTTGATAATTTCATTTATATTAAGTTCGAAAAATGATAATGCCTCTCTCATTTCGTCATCTACATTTACATTTTTTTTTCCATTTGTATTTTTTGAATGCCGAAAACCTGAATTCGCACAAATAAGATGCAGAAAATTTCAACAATATTTTTAAAGCTTTTTTGGCTATTATAGGATAATTGCCTCTAATTTTAATCCGAAATGAATGAATTGGTTCTTCTGAATGTTTTGTAATTAAATCTCGGTTATTACAGAGTGAAATTAGTTATTCCTCTTCATTCTAAGTTTATTCATATGCAGATGTTGTAACGAGTCTATCTGTGAACCTATCACTAAATTTATTTCTTTTTAACTGTTGTTCTATTGAAAACTTTCTCCTAAAGAAGACGAGTAATTTAAATGAAGGGTTCTATTTAAGCATTGACTTTTAGATATGCGAAGTTAGTTAGTGAAGATAGTCGAGAGTTAATTGAGTAATTGGTGAATGATCAAGACTGCTAATTGATGATTTAGTCCAGGGGTGGCCAACCCACGGCATGTGTGGCACGGCAGAATTGTAACAGTGCCACACGAAGATTTATTGAAAATATAATTAAAAGTAACATTTTTTTACAATTTTATTAAGATGCGGTTGCTCTGACAAAAAAAACCCTTAAATTTATTTTAAACACAATTGATTGAATTGTTATAGAAAATTATCTTGTAAAGAGTACTCCTTTCTTGTTGTGTGCGCTAGCTTTTCAGAGGCAGTGCCTTCCGGGTATTTTGAAATTTTTGGGAGTGTGTTTTAAAATATCTGGAAGAAAATGAGCTGCCCTGTGAGTGCCTGCTACTCAAATATGAGAACTGGTTATGAGATTAAGCCTTTTTTTACTGATGTTATGGGGTATATATATATATAAGCAAGCTTACAGCAAAAAGATTGCATTTTACTGTTATCCTAGTTGGTCACACATATTTTGTAAACAAACTTTTGCACCTTTAACTATTTTGAAGGGGGGGGGGACAGGTCGAGCATTATTAACTATACCAAAGTTAATAATGCTTTAAAGTATAATAGATTTAAAAATTTAATATTCAGTGCTGGGTTGGATGATTTACACGACAATAAAAAATGTTTATCTTTTCATCAATCCTTTTTCAATTTCTCTACAAGACGTTAATTGTTACCTACTTGAAGTCCAAATCGGATTTATTAACCTACAGCACCATACTAGACTTGAAAGCAAATAGAAGGAATTTATTTCAACTGTGAAGTTTTCCAAATGGTATATTGTATGTTGGAAATTTGAACTGAAAGGCAATTTTCCAAATCTCTGCACGATTTGGCTGTCAGATGTTGTAGTTTGGATCAACAAAAGTGTTTTCTATTATGAGTATAATATTTATAAAATCATAATATCAAATTAACTGATATGTGCCTGAAACAACCTAATTTTGTTAGCATCTTCAAGAATTAATCCTAATATAGATGACTTGGTAAAGAGGCTACAAATTTAAATGCCACATTAAGCAACTACTGACTGTTTAGTAATAAATTAGAATTAAATGTTTAAAGTTACTCATTTTTATTGTATACGTAAAAAAAGTTTATTAACAATAAAACCTAAGTATTTATTATATTTTTAAATTTTCACACACTATTCAGACTTGCATAAGAAAATGTGCTATTTGCGTAAAAATCCATTAGCCAATAAGTAAAATTTTCTTTATATATCTTTTTTTTTTTTGTTGGAAGTGGCCCGCATAATGATTTAATATCAGATGGCACTTTTACCAAGAAGGTTGGCCACCCCTAATTTAGTCAATTATTACGATCGGAGGTCGAACAACTAAGAACAGAATTACGGCAAAGTAGACCGTAGACATCCAAAGTGTTCCAAGAGTAAGTGAATTAAAGTATACTCTAATATTAGGTATTCGTTTTGCCGTGTAGTTGCTCCTATACTTGGAAGTAGTGTATATTTCCTACCCTGGGTTGTTAATTTAAGTGAAAGAATAATAAATTATAACTTGAACTGATTATGGCTGATCTTTCTTTGAACCCCCAAACACTAATAAACCCTGCAGGAGCAAGGTTTTTACAATGTAGTCATTATCAGATATATCAATATACAGATGTATTCTTCTATATTCAATCCACGACAGCATAAGTTAAATATACCACAAAAAAAATTTTCTTCACTTTCAGATAACCAATCGGAGTGTTTCATTGACCGTACGGTCTGTGGAAGCTCTGACCCGGACAAGGCAACGGTACCCCTCTCGGGACCGAAGCCACCACATTAGCACAACATCCAATCAGAACGTTCTCTCTCTCCACGCGGGAAAGGAGCACACACAAAATTCAACACTATCCCACTCGCAACATGTCACGAATAGCTTCTATCCCATTGGTCAGGCAGTTCAACCTCCCGAGGCCCCCATTGGCCGAGGGAATCGCAAGTAAATTCTAAAGCTCTGATCATCAGTAATTCTAATTTTCCTTCATAGTTTTCAGAAAAGTTTTTTGCTTTCATAATAATGAATTTTTTTAATCTTAATTTAATTTTAATTTATTTTTCTATCATTTAACAATTAATTATTTCTATAAATTTAAACATGGGCAAGTAATATCCAAGATGGGAGATAAAAGCCTGGAAGGGCTAGGTGCTTTAAAAGAAAACTCAGCTACACAAATACCTTCAGTTTATTTATGTAAAACGGCCAAATGATTCGGTTCCAGATTTTATTTTCTTTCTCTCAGTATAATTAATATTTTTTAAAAAAATTGGGTGGCACACAAAAGTGCCATGTCATAGTAGTTTTTTTTTTTATTTTTAACATTTATAAACCCCGTGCACCACCGAACGTATAACACGGGGGTAAACAACACAGACAGAAGAGAAAGGATTACAACACAAACATCCATGCCTTCTCCGGGATTCGAACCCAGTCCCTGCGGCACCGCAGTCAGCTTCACTGACCACTATACCGGATGGGCGGCTGTCATAGTGGTTAAGCATCTAACTGGAGGAGAAAAGAAATCTCTCTCTTTAAAAATAAGAATTTCTTTTTCTTCAGAACTTTGTTCTGAACTTATTCCTGGTGCCACTGAAGACCTACCACTTAGAGGAGCCAATGCATGTTAAATCTGCCCTAGGGTCTAAGTTCTCATGCTAGCAAAGAAGTTTGTAGTGCATTTTCAATATTTAAACATGCCCTTATTTGAAATTATGAGGCTCGTCACTATTAATTTCTGTGAAGCATCCAAGTACATTAAGCAATGGAATCTTCGAGAATTTAATTAAATTTTTTTGAACGGTATAGATTTTTTTTAGTTTGATATTAAGTTAATATTTTGCTTTTTAAAAGTTTCAGTATTACATCTCTCATCTGCTTATGGGTTAGTTATATAATTAATCATGATCAAATCAGATATATGAGAGAGAAGTTTGAAAATATGACTTTAGTGACTACTATTGTAGTGATTTTTGAATTTCTATGAACTACTACTAGGTAAAGTATTTTTAACTCATACTATAATATATATGCCTATCACATGAAATAAGTAGAAATAGAAGCTTGAATGAGATTCTTGGAAATATTTCTTCTATAGAAGTCAGCTTCTTATATTTGGCAGAGAATTTTACAGATGAAGATTTGTATGGTAGCTTGACTTTTTCATTAAAACTGCAATTTACTGAAGAAATCCACATTATAGCAAAAGATATTTTTCATTAAATCTGTGAGTCTTATTTTAATAAATTTATTGAACGATTTTTTTTTTAAAAAATGATTTTCATTTTTAAATAAAGATAATGGTAAATATACCTTTTTTTAAAAATGAATTTAGAAAAAATCTTCCAATTAAAATAGCAAAACTCGAGATTTAAAGAACTGGTAATGACTAATCAGATAACTCAACAATTGATCATTGTTTATGCAAATTGCTGTTTCAAGTCAAACTGAGGATACTTTGAAAACCGAGAAGAACAATGCACATTAAATGAAAAGCTAGTCTCAATCTGATGCATAAAGAGGTCTGTGTTGATAAATAAAAATTATTATCCTGTGGCATAACGGTGACTGCAGTAGTAGTCAAAAGATAGAGAGTTCAAAATAAATTCCATCGATTACTTACAGGGACGTCTTAAGACTCTTTGAGGCCCTGGGTCCAGAGAAATCTTAAGATTTGTTGAGGCCCTGGGCCCCTATGCAACAGTAGGTCCTACCTGAGATCTTGAAAAGAAAATGGTATACAGCATGCATTGTCAAATATTCGTTCAAACGGTAATTTGAAACAAGTAAATGTGCACGATTCACAAAAACCTCAGCTCGACCGATGGCCGCATTTCAACTAAGTGAGTTCGATGATTGTTTATGGTATTAGATCTAGACATAGACAACGGCCATCTCATAATAATACAGTCTTACCACTTTTGCCAGTTGACATGCAATTTGAAATTCCCTGTTTTTCGGAGAATATATGCGAGGATAATATTTGACCCATTAAAATTATCCGGATCATGATCTTATAAAGACAGAGTCCAAAACGAAACGAGACCCCCACCGAGAGCGACTCCCGGGTCCAGTTGGCACATGCCTTAAGACATCCCTGATTTCTTATAGCCCAGTGGTCGTAATCGCGAGCTCGTGACAGATGGTTTATAAGTCAAATTTAAATCCTTGGTTGTGTGTGCAGCGAAGATTTTCATGTATGCGAATTGGTATCCCCCCCCTAATTAGTGATAATACACAATAGTGGAGTAGTGACCATTTTATGAGTGGAACTGATTTTTAACTACCTTTCATATCTTGTAAGTGAAAATATACGAAGAAAATAGATTGTTTCAAGAGAATGGGAAATTAACTATTTTGTAGTGAAAAACAAGCATGGTTCAGTAATTGTTTGATTTGTCACGAAGTATTTAAGAGATACCAATAAACAGGAATCGTTCAATGACACTTCCTCGAAGATCTCTTTCAAGAGATGATAAATAGGCTATCTTGAATAATCTTAACAGCAAAAAAATGTTTTGTCAGTGGTAATGTCACAGCGATAGCAAAGGCACCCTGTGAAATTGTTATATCATTGAATAATCATATGAAGCTGTTTATTAATGCAGAACTGGTGAAAGAGTGAGTCTTACATGCTTCCAATTTAGAAAAATTCAGTGACAAACGACTTTTCAGGGGCCCTAATATTCTCCGTTACGCCACTGACTACAGCCCTGTTAGAGCTTAAGTGGCGAGAGTAAGCACCCTCCTCCCCACCAACATTACGAACAGCACTTGGTAGCAGAACCAATGGTGTAACACATGCAGTGAATGAGTGAACATTAACGTCGCAATGTTCAGCTACACGAGGGCTTTGGGCGACGGACCTCGTAACCTTGAACCATGGTCAAGTGACGAGGACGACACCTGAGCTGGCACCCCTCTCTCTTAACTACCACACCAACGGGAGGACGTTTGAGCTGTTGACAGATTTAACGTGCATCACTCCCCTACACGACGGGTCTTCAGCGGCGCTGCGCTCGAACTCATGACATGCCTCCCACGAGTCCGTTACCTTGGCCACTAGGCTACTGCGGCCACCGGTGTACACATGCGATCAGTACGTCATTGGAAATCTTTCGCCAATAGTGGCCAAGCCGGCGATCATCAATTCTGTCTCATTGTAGGATATTTACTGGCCGGTAGAACCAAGTCTAAATTATAATTTGCTGTGTTCAAATATGGAAAAAAAAACACCAGCTTGAAATAGGGGCTGGGCTCTCTTCTAGTGGGGGAATTTCGAAAACAACAAATAGTTCATTTGTCACAAGTAAGATGGTCAGCTGATATTTTAATTACATTCCGCAGGTTTCCTTGTCTTCCAGAGTTCACCAACTGAGAGCATTTATTTTCTTTCGATGAGTTGGAAACTTAATATTGGATTGTAATTGGATACAAGTGGAAAATGCGCCACCCGTAACTCTAAGTTTATCACCATGTATAGTTTCAGCTTTGTACTCTACAAAGTATTGAATATGATTCCGCATTGATTGCGTCTCTGTCCTAAAATCAACTCAGGGCCGATCCTAGCAGGTGTGCAGCGCGTGCACCGCACGATGGCGGCCGCATATAGTTCTATCAATCAAGCAACATCTTGTACAATTTCTAAAAAGAAAACTTATATTACGTAGAATAAATATGCTGAATTTTAAATAGTTATTGAAAAATCAAAATAAGTCTCGATTTCCCAATAGCATAGCATTGTTTAAGAAAAATAGAATGTTAGTGCGCAGTGTGTTGGTTCACACACATTGTCCGTTAATGTCTACTTTTAACGTACATCCTTCATTTGCTAGCAAAGTTCGTGACAGAGCTGGCTGTACCACGATAGAAAAGGGTTCTTTTGTGTGCTTATCAGCGTGATACTTAAAAAGACGTCTTAAAATCGATTTTTACGAAAATATCTAAGGTGGTTAATATTACCTAAAACATTGGAGTGTTTAAATTTAATATGCATTTGGGAAAATTAAAAGTTTTCAATTTAATAACAGCCTTACAATTTAGAAAAACATAATAAAGGACAAAGAAGTGATTCTTTTGCTTATGGTCTTACAACGCTCATTCACAGCGCCCATTTTCCTTTTTAGTAAAAGTGTTATACTTAAAAGGTAGTCCCTTGTAATTATGTTTGGTGTAAAATATTTGCGAAAAAATATTGCAGCTCATTTTGATTAAATTATTTTCATTACAAAACTTGTTTGAAAAACACTTCAATATTCGCATTGTATTATTAATGTTAGCGAAGATTACCGAAATTCTAAATCTTCCCAAACTTTCAACATTGGGACCCAATCTTTAATCATAATTTTCATCTCCCTTCCCACCATTCAGTAACAATGTATTGAATTCAATAATACTGTACTTTGACGAAAGCTACAATGCGACTTAAACGTCAAAAGTGCCACTGGCGTTTATAAACGTCTCACTCAGCCAAAACGTTAACTGCCCCGAACATATATATGTCTTTCCGAAGTACGATATTTTCTGTGCACTGCTAACCATCAAATTATTCCAAAGGATTTGAAAGGCAATAAAAAGATCTTGACAGTGTTTGCGAAGGATTTGCTTTATATATTTATTCCTTTTCTCCCCCCCCCCCAATACATCACAACCGGTGCCTATGTGGAAAATGGTGGCATTGGGGAGCGAATCGCGTAACTTTTAACCGACAGTTAAGGGGTTAATTCTAAACCGTACAAATTATCCAGACGGGTTAATTTTTGTGCATAATTTGTGACGGATCTATACGCATCATTCTTATAAACCTCTTGGGAAAGCTTTGGGCTATGAATGACAACAACCCAATTTGAAGCAGAAACCGTGATATGCAGATTAGGTCTGTTATATATAGTATAGGTTCGCTTGCTAGAAATGTTGATAGATAGAGGAGAATAGATGATTAGACGAAGTTGCCTGGAGATTGAAATATTAAGAAGTTGAGAGATAAGGAAAGATATCGCCGATCAGGTATTAGTTATTTTGATGGCGCGTTTCGGGCTTTAAATTGTTAAAGTGATTTAAGTGAAGATTGGTCACATAGCTATAGTGTAAATCAAATTTTTGAGTAGGAGATTAATCCATGAAAGGTGGATCAATTGATTAGAAGTCTTCTTCGAATTCACGACTTTTGTAGCAAAATCCCCCCCCTGCTCTTTTCTGGGGACATCTCATCCGATCTGATTATTTGAATTGTGTCCGAGATAATTACTGTGCCGAATAAATAGTTAAAAAGTATTATGTCGAGTCGTCCTTCACTTCCTCTCACACCTTTAGCCGGATCTGAGAATAGATATAGAGAGTAACAAATTTTATATACACTCAAGAGCCAAAACATTATGACCACCTGTCAATAACGAGTTGGCCCACCTTTGCCGCGCAACACAGCTTCAACCCGCCTTGGCATGGGTGCCACAAGTCCTTGGTAGATGGCCGGGGAGACAGATTGTAATAGATGTTTAAGCAACGGCCACTCAAATCCGAGATATTGCGAACTGGTGGTCTTTGAACTCTGAGCTGCCGTCCCATGACATCCCAAATGTGTTCTATCGGATTGAGATCCGGTGAGTTAGGTGGCCAGGACATTGACTGGAATTCAACATCATGTTCCTGGAACCACACCAACAAAATTTTAGCCTTGTGACACGGGGCGTTGTCCTGTTGGAACATTCCATTTCCAGCTGGAAAAACAGATGCCATGTAAGGGTGCAACTGGTCCGCAATGATGTTCAGATACCCTGTAGCATTCATGGTCTGCTCTACCCCAACCACGGATCCTAGAGACACCCAAGAGAACGTCCCCCAAAGCGTAATACCGCCACCACTAGCCTGTGTATGACCTACTATACATTGATGGAGCAACTGTTCGCCTGGAAGACGGCGTATCTTGACACGGCCATCAGCGTGATGAATGACAAACCGTGATTCATTTGACCAGGCAACTCTCTCCCATTGATCCATGAACCTGTCGTGATGTTCCCGGGTCCAGCGCAGGCGCAGTTGGCGATGACGCTTGGTCAGCAAAGGCACACGAGTGGGACGTTTGCTGCACAGCCCCATATCCAACACTATCCGCTGAACAGTGTGATTCGATACTATTCTACTTGGCCTTGCATTGTATTAGGCTGTCAGCTGAGCCACTGTCTGTCTCCAGTTTTGCTTCACCATGCGAGACAGTCTCCGACGACATTTTTCTTTGATAGCGTGTGGACGTCCAACACCATGTCGTCTAATGCTGGTTTCACCGTCATTCATCCACTTTGCAAAAATATTAACAGCTGTAGATCGCGAACAACCCTCTAGTCGTGCAGTTTCGGAAATTCTTGTTCCGAGCCATTACAATCTGCCATCTATCAAAGTCGCTTAGATCCGCAGCCTTTCTCATCACACGCAGAAGTAAGTGAAAGAATGATTCTTCAGACTCTCCAGCAGCAGTTAAATATCACTTCCACCTGATGGCGTGCCTTCCACGTCATCCAGGTGAGTTCATTGCAAAAAGTAGGAGTGGTCATAATGTTTTGGCTCTTGAGTGTATGACAAATACCATGGGGTCACTTGTAATTATTAAACTTCTTAACTTATTACTGTTAAATTTCTTATAAAATATATTGTGTAGTAGTACTGATACATTTATAAGTGTACTAGCTGTTACCCGCCCGCTTCGCTGGGTATTTCATGACGTTTTATAAATTTTTGCTGGTTATATATACGAATAAATTATTGATATTTAAGTCCTGGCATTAAGAATTCGATTGTATTAAAAAATATACGCCCTCTCAACGCCACTTGGTGGTCTATTTTCACGAAACACATTTTGTGGCGTATCTGTATTCTATCAGAGGAATCTGCTTACCAAATTTCAAGACTGTGCAACTAATAGTTTAAAAATAGGAATAATTATTTATATCTCCACTTAACCCCCCGCAACATCCCTTGTGGGTCATTTTTCCCAAAAACCATTTTGTAGTGGATATTTACTCCATGAACGAAACATATCTACCAATTTTCAAGCAGGTTTGTCAAGTAGTTTAAAAACAAAAATATTTATCTATTACGCCCCTTAACTCCCCCCCCCCGCAACGCCACTTGGGGGTTATTTTCCCCAAAACCATCTTGTACCTGATATCTATTCTATGAAAGAAATGTTTTTATCAAATTTAAAGACTGTGCGTCTAATAGTTTAAAAATGCAAATAATTATCTATAACGCCCCTAAGCCACCGCAATGTCACTTGGGGGTTGATTTTCACCAAATACATTTTGTAGCGGATCTCTACTCTATGAAAGGAATCTGCTTACCCAATTTCAAGATAGTACGTTGAATAGTTTAAAAATGTAAACAATTTAACGCAATTTAATTAATTAAATGTAACGCCCCTCAAACCCCCGTAACGCCCCTTGCGACGCGAATTTCGCAAAATCCGTTAGCGGATCTCTACTCTATTAAAGGAACATGTCTACCAAATTTCAAGTCTGTAAGTTGAATAGTTCCGGAGATATTGTGATTAGTCAGTCAGTCAGTGAGTCGCTTTTCTCCTTTATATATATAGATACTAGCTGTTACCCGCCCGCTTCGCTGGGTATTTCATGATGTTTTATAAATTTTTACTGCTTATATATATGTATAAATTATTGATATCTAAGCATTAAGAATTCGATTGTATTGAAAAATATACTTATACCTTTAACTGTCGCAAAAAAAGGGCAGAACTCATCTAATTTGTATTTTCTAAAAATCTCTAAAATTGAAGTATAGAATGATGTTTGCTCTTTCGTAACCCAAAAACCAAGTGGATTCCCGCAAAACCAATTTTTGGTGGATCTCTACCGTAAATGAACATGCAAGCCAAATTTCAAGTCTAAATCTAACAGAAAAAAAGAAGTTTTACTATCAATATCCCCGTAATCCCGTTGAGAGCCGTTTTCCAAAATAACTGCTCTTAGAAGATTTCAATTCAACAAAAGAAAAATGCAAACCAAATTTCATTATTATAGTCCTTGTAGCTCGAAAAAAGTAATTTTTTTTGTCAATACGTCCCAGTAACCCCCTGCACCCCCCCTAAGAACTTGATTTGCTTAAAATACATTCTTAGTGGATCTCTATTCAACAAAAGAAACATGCTTAACAAATTTCAAGTATATGGGTCTAACAATTAAAAACATTAATTTTTTTCTGTAACTCCTCTTGACCCCTCGCAAACATCCTTAGGGGTCAATTTTCGTTTCACTCTTTGTTAGAGGAACTCTATTCCATGAAAGGAACATGCCTACCAATTTTCAAGCAGGATGATCAAATAGTTTAAAAATGGAAATGTTTATCGATTACGCCTCTTAAACTCCCGAAATTAAACTTGGTAGTTGATATTCGCAAAACCCATTTTGTAGCGCTTCTCTACTTTACGAAAGGAATCTGCTTATCAAATTTCAAGACTGTACGTCTAACAGTTTAAAAATGGGGATAATTGTCTATAACGCCACTTGAGCCCCCGCAACGCCACTTCTGGGTCTGTTTTCACAAAACCCATTTTGTAGGGGAATTGCACTCTATGAAAGGAATCTGCTTAGCAAAATTTGAAGACTGGGCGTCCAATTAATTAAAAATGCAAAAAAATTATCAATAACGCCCCTTGAACCCCCGCAACGCCACCTAGGGGTCGATTTTCACAAAACATATTTTGTAGTGTATTTCTATCCTATGAGAGGAATCTGCTTACCAAATTTCAAGACTGTGAGTCTAATGGTTTAAAAATAGAAATAATTATTTATATCTGCCCTTAACCCTCTGCAACACCCCTTGGGGGTCAATTTTCTCCAAACCCGTTTTGTAGCGGATATTTACTCCATGAAAGAAACATTTCTACCAATTTTCAAGCAGCTAGGTCAAGTAGTTTAAAAACGAAAATATTTATCTATTACGCCACTTATACCCCGCAACGCCACTTAGAAGTCTGTTTTCACAAAACCTTCTTATAGCTGACTCTATTAAATAAATCTATTTATCAAATATAAAGACTGTGCGTCTAATAGTTTAAAAATGGAAATAATTATCTGTAACGCCCCTTTAGTCCCGCAACGCCACTTGGGGCAATTTTCACGAAACCCATTTTGTAGCGTATCTCTACCCTATGAGAGGAATCTGCTTACTAAGTTTCAAGACTGTACGTCTAATAACTTAAAAATCGGAATTTATAACGCCCCTTAAACCCCCACCCCCGCAACACCCCTTGGGGTCAATTTCCCCCAAACCTGTTTTGTAGCGGATATTTACTCCATGAAAGAAACATTTCTACCAATTTTCAAGCAGGTAGGTCAAGTAGTTTAAAAACGAAAATATATATTTATTACGCCACTTAATCCCCTGCAACGCCACTTAGAGGACTGTTTTCACAAAACTTTCTTATAGCTGATCTCTACTCTATGAAAGAAATCTATTTATCAAATATAAAGACTGCGTCTAATAGTTTAAAAATGGAAATAATTATCTATAACGCCCCTTAAGTCCCGCAACGCCACTTGGGGGCAATTTCCACGAAACCCATTTTGTAGCGTATCTCTACCCTATGAATAGGAATCTGCTTACTAAGTTTCAAGACTGTACGTCTAGTAACTTAAAAATCGGAATTTCTAACGCCCCTTAAACCCTCCGCCCCCGCAACACCCCTTGTGGGTCAATTTTCCCAAAACCCATTTTGTAGCGGATATTTACTCCAGGAAAGAAACTTACCTACTAATTTTCAAGCAGGTAGGTGAAGTAGTTTAAAAACGGATATATTTATCTATTACACCCCTTAATCCCCCACAACGCCACTTAGAAGTCTGTTTTCACAAAACCTGTTTTGTAACTGATCATTATTCTACGAAAGGAATCTATTTATCAAATTTAAAGACAGTGCGTCAAATAGTTTAAAAATTGAAATAATTATCTATAACGCCCCCTAAGCCCCTGCAACGCCCCTTGGGGGTCGATTTTCCCCAAACTCATTTTGTAGCGGATCTCTACTCTCTGAAAGGAATCTGCTTACCCAATTTCAAGATTGTACATCAAGTAGTTTAAACATGGAAGCAATTATTTATATCGCCCCTTAACCCCCTTAACGCCCCTTGCGTTTCAAATTTAGGAAAATCCGTTGTTAGCTGACGTCTACTCTATGAAAGGAACATGTCTACCAAATTTCATGTCTGTAGGTTGAATAGTTCCGGAGATATCGTGATTAGTCAGTCAGTGAGTGAGTCGCTTTTCTCCTTTATATATATAGAGAAATTGTTGATATCTAAGTCGTAGCATTAAGAATTCGATTGTATTAAAAATATACTTGTCGTCTCTTGATAAAAAAAGAAAGGGCAGAAGTTCTCTAATTTTGTGTTTTCTAAAATTGAAGTATAGAATGATATTTGCGCTTTCATAACCCTATAACCAAGTGGATTCCCGCAAAACCAATTTTCGATGGATCTCTACTCTGGAAAATGAATATGCAAGCCAAATTTCAAGTCTAAATCTAACAGGGAAAAAAAACGAAATTTTTACTATCCCCCCCCCCCCCTGTAATCCCGTTGATAGTCGTTTTCCAAAATAACCATTCTTAGCGGATTTCAATTCAACAAAAGAAAAATGCAAACCAAATTCCATTGTTATAGTCCTTGTAGTTCGCAAAAAGGAATTTTTTTTTGTCAATACGCCCCAGTAACCGCTTGCTCCCCCAAGAGTTGATTTCCTTCAAATTCCTACTCTACGAAAGAAATCTGCTTATCAAATTTCAAGACTGTACGTTTAATAGTTTAAAAATTGGAATAATTATTTATGTAGGAAAGGAGTGCAAGTTTTCTTTTACTTCTTTTGATTTTTATTGTAAGAGATGGCACCACTAATCGAAACCACGTGAGTTTTAGCTGCGCGATACGATGAGGTCATGTATTTATAAAGGGGGCGGAAAGGAAAAACTGGGAGTTGCATCAAAGCTTGAACGAAGGCAGGTCAGAGGAAATCGGTCTCTCCGTTGTTTTGAGAAAGATTACGTGTTTTCGGAATTAGTATGGTGCTATCTCGAATTATTTAAAACCCCTTGTAAATAGTAAATGTTTTAGTTGTGTTATTAATAAATTAGGTTATTTTAACTCTGCGTGCTTATTTTAACATTAAAATCGAACCTTCCCCTAGACGTCGTCCCACAAATTGGGGGTTCGACCGAGAATTTTTTAAACTATTCAAAGTTTTATCTAAGAGCATTTTTTAAAAGTTTTACCTCCTCATCGATTTTTGATTTCCTGAGTGGTACATAGACCTTGCCTTGCATCGACTAGAAACCCGGCGAAGCCTTCAGCTGGATAAGAAATTTTACGAGCGATACGGAAATACTTCAGCGAGAACAGTCAACAAGAAAAAGGAGTCAATTGACTTGGTTAGAAACACGGAATCTTGGCGAATTTCCACGTCAGCTACAGTCAACCAAAACTGGAAGCCCAGCGACTCAACGAGATACTGAACGAATTGAACGGGATTACCTTGATCATTGAGGTCAACACTGACGAGAGAACCTTTGGAACTGCATCGAATTGTGAGTTATCAACACGAAACAAGATTTCCTGTGTCATTGAGGTCAACGTAAATTGTCTTCAGAATTACATTGAATTGTGCTAGTATCCTTTTTTTTTGGTATTGTGTGAGTAATAGGCGAAAATTATATAAATGAATGATTTTGTGTGTATATTTCCTGTTCTGTGAATCTGAAATTGAATTTTGAAGTACTAGGTACTATTATTGGTTTAATTGCAGACATAGATATTTGATGTTCTTTTAGTTTTGGATTAATAACTGAGTACTTTCCGTGTTTTTTCTTAGTAATCTATTTTTGATAAATGAGAGGAACGCGTTTTTTTTTAATAAAAAATAAAATTGATATTAACTGTAATACTGTTGTGTTTTGTAAAAGGATTTAAGTTCCGGGAATTCTTTAAAAAGTCCATTTTTGTCTATAATTGTTTAAAATTGATAATTGCATCTTATTTAATTTATCTTTTGTTTCTTTTTAAGTGAGTAAACTTTTTGCGTGTCATTTTAATGGTTTTGTCTCATTTAACTTGGGTAAAAATTTAAGTTGTTCCCTGGGTCACCATTCTGAGTATAAAAATGGCATTCTTACTCGCGAAAAGGAAAGAGGATTTGCTGTCACTCGCCGAGGATTTGGATCTTACTATCGAAGCAGGTATCACAAAATTGAAGTTAAAGGAGCTGATCGTAAAAAGCCCAGATTATGTTGAAGACGATGTTAAAAAGATGTTTTATAGCATAGTGGAGGAACGTACAGAAAGAGAAGAGAGAGAAAGGGCTGAGAGAGAGGATATGCGAAAGGATGAGAGAGAAAGACGAGAGTACGAATTAGAGAAGTTGCGAATACAAGCGCAACAGACTGCCGATATGCCGAATAACACCGAAAACGTTCAAGCATCGAATAAACTGTTTCACGAAACTTATCATAAGTTTAATATGAAGGAAGATTATGAGGATGTCCGAAGAACTATAGGGCCAAAGCAGTTAAACTCGTTTGCTAAGAGATCGAACAATAACGATAATTGTTCTCAAAAGCAAGAACGTTTTCACCTTGGAAATAATTGGAATGATAGAAAATGCTTTCAATCGACGAGAACTTACGATAAAAGAGTTAAACAGGTAACATGTAGCTACTGCAGGGGACCAGGTCACTATGCCGTAGATTGTACAAAGCGCAACAAGGGTACGAAAATCAATAAATCTTCAAGCTCTCCGGTCCAGATCTGTTCTCGAATTCAGCAAGACAGAATTAAGACCAGGAAAATAACCATCGGAAACAAGACTTTTGAGGCTCTAATCGACACTGGAAGCTCAGTTTCGCTCATTCGTGAAGATGTAAGCAAAGGAATCATCGAGCAATCGAAGCTCTCGAAGGACATTGTCGTGTTATCTGGATTGGGAAAGTACGAAGTCAAAACAAAAGGATCGTTCCAACGAGAAATCGAATTGGATGGAAAGAAATATTCCGTAATATGGCATGTCGTGCCTGCGGTGCATTTGGAGTTCCAGGCAGTGATAGGATCGGACAGTTTGGAACAAGCTTTTGTTGGCTTTGATAAAAAAGGTGTTTATTTCCGTAAACACGAAGAGAAGGTGTGGTTTGTGAATACACAGGTTTATGAAGCAAGAACTGAAGACGAAATCGAAGTTAAACATGTTATCAATCCTCGAATAAGAAAGGAACTCTCTGAACTAATCAACAGCTATACACCTAAGAAGACCGAAACGACAAATGTATCCATGAGAATTATCCTGAAGGATGATATACCAGTTTACCAAACAGCACGCCGTTTGTCATTTCTGGAGAATCAGACCGTCAACAAGCAGATCGACGAATGGTTGGATAAGGGAATCGTGAGACCAAGCTCTTCTGAACTCTTCTGAATATGCAAGTCCAATCGTGTTAGTCAAGAAGAAAGACGGTACTGACAGACTATGCATTGACTATAGGAAACTGAACCGAAAACTAGTCAAGGATCGCTTCCCCTTGCCACTGATAGAGGACATATTGGATAGGCTGCAAGACACCAAAGTGTATTCCACGTTAAACTTGAAAAATGGGTTTTTTCATGTCGACGTGAACGAGGATTGCAAGCATTTCACCTCCTTTGTTGTACCAGACGGGCAGTTCGAATTTAATAAGGTACCTTTTGGTCTCAGTACAAGCCCAAGCGTATTCCAAAGATATGTGTACAGCATTTTTAGGGAACTCATGCGAAAAGGCATCGTAATAATTTATTTGGACGATTTGATCGTTCCAGCTAAAGATGAGAAAGAAGGTTTGGAAAAACTAAAGAAGGTGTTTGAGGTCGCCTCCAGATATGGGTTGGAGATCAAGTTTGAAAAATGTCAGTTTTTAAGACGAAAGGTGGAATTTTTGGGTCACGTTGTCGAAAATGGAACGGTGCGCCCTTCAGTTGCAAAAACGATAGCTGTCGAGAGGTTTCCTGTACCAACGACTGTTAAACAAGTTCAAAGCTTTTTAGGACTCACTGGCTATTTTCGAAAATTTATTCCGTCATACTCTAAAATAGCGAAACCTTTGAGTGATCTAATTAGAAACGACAATCGATTTGTCTTTGAACGACCTCAAATAGAAGCATTTGAAAAGCTCAAGCAATTATTGACTGAAAGTCCAGTATTAAGTTTTTTCCAGCAGGGAAGAACAACCGAATTGCACACGGACGCAAGTCAACAAGGCTACGGAGCCGTCTTACTCCAAGAGGCAGAAGATGGAAAATTGCATCCAGTTCAATACATGTCTAAGAAAACTACTCCGGCAGAGGAGAAGTATAGCAGCTATGAACTTGAAGTTCTTGCTGTTGTCAACGCTTTAAAGAAATTTCGTACCTACCTTATGGGAAATCATTTCAAAGTCATAACGGATTGCTCAGCGTTTCTCAAAAGACTATGGACAAAAAGAATTTGGTTACTCGTATAGCGCGATGGGCATTATTGCTGGAAGAGTTTGATTATGATATTGTGCATCGTTCCGGCCAGAGAATGCAACATGTGGATGCCCTTAGCAGATATCCAGTCGCAATAATTACTAACGATACTCTAACCGCAAGATTAAAAAGGGCACAACAAGAGGATGAATACACTCAGAGTCTAAGGTCACTGATTGAAACAAACAGCAATTCAGACTTTTTCGATAAAAACGAAATACTTTACAAATATGTTGAAGGTCGTGAATTGATAGTTGTACCAAGAGATATGCAAACTGAGATAATCAAGTTAGCACATGAGAAGGGACATTTCTCCGTTGCCAAGACTAAAGGAGTTGTGAAACAAGAATTTTTCATTCGCAATTTGAGCAAGCAGGTGCAAAATGTAATTGTTAACTGTGTGCCATGTATTTTTACCAACAAAAAGAGTGGAAAAAGGATGGATTCCTCAACCCCATTCCTAAAGAGGATGTGCCATTAAGTACTTATCACGTCGATTTTATCGGACCTTTGCCTTCTACTAACAAGAAATATCAGCATATTCTCACAATAGTGGATGCTTTTACAAAATTTACCTGGCTTTATCCCGTTAGATCTACTTCCGCAGAAGATGCTTTGGATAAATTAAAATTGCAACTAAAGACTTTTGGTAATCCCAAGAGAATAATAACAGACAGAGGTTCTGCTTTTACTTCTGGAGCTTTTGGAGATTATTGTACTAATGAAAACATTCAACATTTGCAAATCGCCACCGGAGTACCCAGAGGGAATGGCCAAGTCGAGAGAATACACCGAACTATTATTCCCGTTTTGACCAAGCTATCAATTGAGGAGTCTACCAAGTGGTTCAAGTTCGTAGAACAACTTCAAAGAATTTTAAATAGTACATTTAATCGTAGTACAAAGTGGTCTCTATTTGAATTATTAATTGGCGTCACCATGAGAAACAAGGAAGACCTTCGCCTGAGGGAGTTACTGATGGACGAAATGATGGAGGAATTTCAAGAACAGAGGAACCAATTACGACAAGACGCAAAGAAAAATATCCAGAAGATACAGGCAGAGAATAAAAGAACCTATGACAGGAAGCGCAGGAAGGCCCCTAACTACCAGATGGGTGACTTGGTGGTCATTCAGAGAACACAATTTGGGACAGGTTTGAAATTAAGCCCTAAGTTTTTGGGACCATATAGAATAGTTAAAGTAAAACCTAGAGATAGATATGATTTAGAGAAAGTGGGTGATCATGAGGGACCTAAGATAACAAATTCATCTGCTGATTTAATGAAATTTTACTCAACATGATGATGTATTTTTATAAAAAGGGTTTTCTATTCTTTTTAAAAGAACATAATGTGTATTAATGTGTTTTGTTTTCTTTGCTATTAATATTTCATTTTTGAGGGTTGTATCCTTATTTTTAAATTTGAATGTCTATATTGGAATTTTTATCTCCGATTAATATTAATTTTGCAGAGGCCGATATTTTATTGTATGGTATGTAAAATCACTGAGGTCAGTGATTCCCAGGATGGCCGAACTTGTAGGAAAGGAGTGCAAGTTTTCTTTTACTTCTTTTGATTTTATTGTAAGATATGGCACCACTAATCGAAACCACGTGAGTTTTAGCTGCGCGATACGATGAGGTCATGTATTTATAAAGGGGGCGGAAAGGAAAAACTGGGAGTTGCACCAAAGCTTGAACGAAAGCAGGTCAGAGGAAATCGGTCTCTCCGTTGTTGTGAGAAAGAGTACGTGTTTTCGGAATTAGTATGGTGCTATCTCGAATTATTTAAAACCCCTTGTAAATAGTAAATGTTTTAGTTGTGTCATTAATAAATTAGGTTATTTTAACTCTGCGTGCTTATTTTAACATTAAAATCGAACCTTCCCCTAGACGCCGTCCCACATTTATATCTCCCCTTAACACCGCTTGGGGTCAATTTTCTCAAAACCCATTTTGTAACGGATATTTACTCCATGAAAGAAACATGCCTACCAATTTTGAAGCTGGTAGGTCAAGTAGTTCAAAAATGAAAATATTTATCTATCACGCCCCTTAATTCCCCGCAATGCTACTTGGGGGACTATTTTCCCAAAAACCATCTTGTAACTGATATCTACTCTATGAAAGGAATATTTTTATCAAATATAAAGTCTTCGCGTCTCATAGCTTAAAAATGGAAATAATTATCTATAATGGCCCCTAAGCCCCCGCAACGCCTCTTGGGGCTCAATTTTCACCAAACTCAATTTGTAGGGGATCTCTACTCTATAAAAGGAATCTGTTTACCTAATTTCAAGATTGTACGTCGAGTAGTGTAAAATTGGAAACAATTATTTATAACGCTCCTTAACCCCCCATAACGCCCCTTGCTATTCGAATTTCGCAAAATCCGTTCTTAGCTGATCTCTACTCCATAAAAGGAACATGGCTACCAAATTTCAAATCTGTAGGTTGAATAGTTCCGGAGATATCGTGATTAATCAGTGAGTGAGTGAGTGAGTGAGTCGCTTTTCTCCTTTATATATATAGATTATACCAGTATAAATGTGTATTTTTTTTATTATGTCAAAATGCATTTGGTACGTTTACTTTCAGTAAATTAAACTTTTTTTAAAAATAATCTTTTGTTTTCAATTTCTTAATATGCTTGTGCCCCACTCGTAGAGTTATTATGCCTCACAGTTTGAGAAACACCGTTTTCACTCTTTTCTTTACATAGCAGAATTTATCTATCCAATGGTTCTTCATAACATTTCCTGTATGCATCACGCTTAAGACTGAATTGATGAAGCTGAGTTGAATTGTTTCCAAATATTTAGCCCGATTCATTCATTTATAAATTAAGTATCAAAATTGTCTATTACTCTCGGTTTTGGTATACGGCCAGATCATTCTTTTATTTGTTACTCTAAGAATTTTAGATATACTTATTCATACAACAGGTTTAAATACTCTTTAAAAATAATTTAAAACCATTTTATTCCGCATTTAGAAGTTGGTTATAAATATGTAGGAAATCATCTTTTTATACGTATACAGTCAACTTTTTTGTTAAAAATTATTTAAACATATTTCAGATATACTATTTAGTGTTTAGGTTTAAAAATTTGCTTTCCAGATATAACGGTAATTTGCGACAAAAATTAATTTCTAATGAAAAATTTTTTTCTTGGTTTTATTATTTTTACGTCTACTTGTACATTAAAAATAAAGTGACATTTATTAAACTATGAAAAATCACTTTAATTTAACGTAAAGAGATGAATAAATTTTTTGTGAATTTCAAATGGATTCTTTTATTACGGATTTTTAATCTAAATCCCACACAAACGCACTTTTAACATTACGAGCTATATTCCATTTCAATATTTGCCAGCAAATATAAAGTCGTTAACACGAGATAAATTTGTTACTACATCAGCACCTATGTTGCATTGATAAAACGGAAAGAACCCCGCACTTCATATTGTATATACGTGTTGTGTGCAGCTCATACATTAAATCTCGTCGCTTACGACGCTGTCAGCTCCATTTGTGAAATTTCTGTTGTTTTATATGGTACAAGAGGTATGCTATTACTTTTCTGCGTCCCCATATCGATGGTATTTACCAAAAAACACGTGAAAAGTCTAACTTTAAAACCGTTAAGGGAAACAAGGAGTGAAGGTCGTATCAATTCTATTAGACCTCTTAAACAAGACCTAAAAATTAGTACCTCTCATATTATTGAAGGCCTTAATTGAAGATACCATCAGAGACAGGGGGAAAAAAATGAAACATTTAAACTTGTGTTCAATTTTAGTTTGGTGGGATTTATTTTCAAGAATTGATGTATTGAGTAAATTGTTTCAAAATCCTAAATTAAGCATCGTGGAATGCATTGAAGGCTAAGTTAATCTTAAAAAATATTTAGTTTCCCAAAAATCTGATGATAATTTTAAGTGATGCGACGTTATATATAGTAAATATTAACCCAGATTCGTAAAGTTCGCATCATGCTTAATTTAAGATTAACTTCCTAGATCAATCTATTCCGCATTGTTAATAATTTAAGAGTTCACTAATTTAAAAAATGAAATTGTTCTTTCTGTTAATTTAAAGAAATTATATTTATAAAACAATTAAGGTTGACACTAAATAAATACAAAAAATAACCATTATCTGAAAGAAAGGGAGAGTGATACTAAAATCTCTAAGGGACTCAAACGAGCCCTTTCCTCTTAAACCTAGATTCTGTGTAACATTGGGGGAAGAAAAAAACTTAAAATTCTGCCTGGTTTTCGAGTGCAGCTCCTTATAAATTCCGCCGCATCGCACCAATATCAATGCAAGGAAACTTTATTTCTGAAATTTTTAACTTTCTAATTGGAGGAGACACAGCGCTTAGTGATACCCTTAACGTACTTTATAGATGCAATAGCCCCGAGAGTGTTTGACGCACCCCAACTCAAAGGAATGTGTTGACATCCGGTAAACAGGGAAAAGTGTAAAAATCAGGAAATAACAGGGGTCGTATATTGTGCTGCTGGAGCTCCGTATCACTTTTCAGGTTTAACTCTAAATTTCCTCTATTAGTAATGACCAGTCCCCCCCCCCCCTTCTTCTTTCTGTTTTTGTTTTGGAGACTGCCAACCGTGCTGAAACTCCTCACTAGGAAAAGCAATTAGAAACTTTCTCACGATATTCTTTATCAGGTATGTCTATTTAAAGTCAAAATTGCTTGCATTCTGTTTCTAAACTTTACTTTAAGATCTTCGTTAGTGCCTGTTCCGATCAGTTCCAATTGTAATATGAATTTTTTTTCAATGTGACCGTATGAATTGATTGTGAGTATGGTAATACAAACCATAGTCAAAGCATTCTCAAGCCTAGTTTCAAAATCTGAATAAAAGGCATTTAAATTCTGAACGTTGATTGAAACGTCCTGACAAATTGTCTGTGACAAATTGAGAAAAAATTATCGACCTCCAATGTTATACTGCTGTAACTTAATCCTGGAAAAAAATGCTGTGGAATATTCCTTGTTATACTACATTTTATGCTGTCATCTTATAACTGAAAATTAGCCTCATGAAATTGTGGAAATAAATCTGTTAAATAGGTAAATTTTCTGTTTTCGACTTGATTAAATTATCTTTTTTTAACCGCTTTTATAAGTTTCACTTGTATGTAACGGAATCTTAGAACTCGATTTTTACCCTCTTTAAAAGATTGGATGAATTCGAAATTTTGCACACTTGTCAAGGACCGATGACAATACAATAATTTCATAATTTTGTTCCATTGTCCTTATCAGGATTGTCAGGAATAACGATAATCAGATTTGGCAACAATTTCATTTACCACTTCCAGATTTGGCAACTTATTGCATATACAAATTTCAAATTTGGCTACTAATTGCATATTTCATTTTCAGATTTGGTGACTAATTCCATATACCATTTCCAGATTTGGCGACTAATTCCAGATTTAGCGACTAAAAGAATAAGGTGCAACCCAAAAAGCGAGTGATTTTAATTAAAAGCTTTTTTTTGCAAGTGTAAAATACACTTATGGGGAAACAAAAAAAAGTGTTCTTTATGTGAGAAAGTGGAGGGTGGGCTGTGTTTGCAATTTCTAACCATAATATAAATATTTTTCTGAAAATGAAAATAAAAAAAAAGGCTCGTGTGAAAAAAAAAAAATTTATCTTCTGACTGCTAAATATTTTTTATTTTTATAAAGCAAAATGTTAAAAAGGGATGATACGAATTAACATTATAGAAATGCGTTTAAAAGAGGATAATAGGATTGACAATTAATATTGTTTTTATTAACTAGCTTTTTTGAATGTCGTCTGTCCGGGGTGGATTCTGTAATTGATTTTAAACTGTATGACTTTTCGATGAGTTACAGACTTGAAAATTTGGACCATTGATCATAAGTAGATGACAATGCATAAAAATGTGAAAAAAAGAAAAAAAAAACGAAAAGGAGGAATTTTATACTTTTTACTCCGTTATAAAAACATGGTACATTAAATTTTTTTAATTCGAACTTTTCTAAACTCACTTTTAATTGTTTGGCCTGTTCTATGGAGACAGAATCTAATATAACGATGCAGGACTCATCCGAGGCCACGTAAACGGAGAGAAAAAACGGAGAGAATAAATACACTTCAGACCCTTTAATTAATATCCATTGAAGAGCAAGACTGATTTCAGCAGCCACATAATTCCGGCTCCAAATATCAAACAAAAGAATAAATTCCACAATGAATAAATGACAGTTTTAAAAAAACTAAAGAACACGCTTTTATACTGAATCGAACTAAAAAGTAAAAAAATAATTCTTAATATAGAATAAAATGATGATCAGAAAAATAATGTCATTGGGGTAAAAGCGTGGGGTGCTTTGTACTACATTTTTACACTTATTCAGCATTTCGGAATAGAAGTAAGAAATTTTAACAATTGATATAGAACACCCCACTTTTTTATACCAATGACATTATATTTCTCGTTTATCATCTTATTCTATATTAATAATTATTTTTTTACTTTTTAGTTCAATTCAGTATAAAAGCGTGTTCTTTAGTTTTTTTAAAACTATAATTTATTTTAAAATTAAAGTCACGTTCTATTTAATGAGAGCCACTCTCATAGACCCCCATTTACACTTCATGGACCCCTAAATTATTTCTTCGCTTACGTAGACCCCTTGCAAGTCATTACAGGCCCCTGGAGGTCCTTATAGACCACTTTAGGAGTCCCTAATTTAGAGCTTTCTACATGGCGGGTCTTTTATGGTACAAATCCGAGATAAACAACACCAACTACGAGTTCGAGACCTTGACCAATCGACTACCACGGTCACATCGAAGCTTTCGAAGTGATTTCTCATAGTACTCTAAGACCTTTTTTTTAACACGCTTTTATTAGCATCACCTGTATGTAACGGAATCTTTGAACTCGATATTTTTATCCTCTTTAAAAGGTCAGATTATAGTTCGAAATTTTGCACACTTGTCAAGCACCGACGACAATACAATAACTTAATTTTGCTTCAATGTCCTAATCAGGATCGTCAGGATTAACGTTTACCCATTTCTAGATTTGCTGACTAATTCCAAATTTGGTGACTAAAAGATTAAGTTACAACCCTAAAGCGAAAAATCTCATAGTTAATACAAATAAAACAAACAAAAATGATTAATTCATCAATAAATTAACAAAAATTTTAAAAACTAAAAAAAACACGCTTTTGGTGTAGATCGAACTAAAAAAAAATGAAAAATAAACTACAGTTTAACCCCTTCCCCCCCAAAAAAACACGCTTTTATAGTTAATCGAACTAAAAAGTAAAAAACAATTCCTAATATAAGCATTAAATGATTTAAGAGAAAATTTATGTCATTGTGGTAAAAGTGTGGGTTGCACGATATCAATTATTAAAATTTCTTACTTATTCTATTCCGAAATACAGAGTTAGTGTAAAATGTAGTACAAAGCCCCTCACGCTTTTACCAGAATGACATTAATTTTCTCGTTAATCATTTTATTCTTAAATTAAGAATTATTTGTTATTTTTTAGTTCGATTTACTATAAAAGCGTATTTTGGGGTTTTTAAAACTATAGAATCTATATAGGGTGTTTTCGAGGAAACCCATCCAAAAAATAAGAAGTAGAAAAATATATCTTAAAATAATATTTAAAGTTGATCAACATGCTTTTGGTACTTCAAGTAAAAACTATTAAAATTCTTTTAAAAAAAACGTTAAAAAATTACTTACATTTTGTAACGTAATTTAATGTAATTTATTCATCAATTCGTGTTCCAGCTGTATTATATTTAATAACTAGGCTACGTGTTTGCATTTTTTTACACACGCCATCGAAGTCTACAGGGACGTCTTAAGATTCTTTGAGGCTCTAAGCCCAAAGAAATCTTAAAAATTTTTGAGGCCCTGAGCCCAAATGCAAAAGTAGGCCCTACCGGAAATCTTTAAAAGTAGACACTAAATAGCATGCATTGTCAAATACTTGTTCAAACGGTCATTTGAAACAAATATATATATATAGTATATGCACGACTAACAATCTCAAAAACCTAGGCGCAAACTGGATGGACCGATGACCGCATTTAGACTAAATGAGTTGAATGATTGTTTATAGTATTATACCTAAGTCTAGACATGGCCAATAGTCATCACATAATAATACAGACCTACCACTTTTGTTAGTTGACATGCAGTTTGAAACTCCCTGGCGAGAATACGTCACACTCGTATGTACGTGGAGGAAGAATGCTCAAAGGAACCGAACTCACCCGAAGAGGGCTTAGACCTACAATCCGATCCCTCAGATTCGTATGTACGAGAATAATATTTGACCATTAAAATTATCCGGATCACATGATCTTATTAAGTCAGAGTAGAGAACGAAACGTGGCCCCCACCGAGGGTGAGACCCTGGGATTGGGCTCAGTTGGCCCATGTCTTAAGACGTCTCTGGAAGTCTAGGTCTATTGAAGCTATCTGCAGTCGAATTTCATATTCTGCGTTAATTAGCTTTTTATATTTTTTGTTGCCACACATACGTTGAGAGAGAAATATTAACTTAAATACACAGGGTGGCCATAATTAAACTGCAAGTGTTCAAGGGGTTCTGGACAGAAAACTACTGGGAATATTGAATTGAAATTTGGAAATAATATAAAATTTTCAAACGCCAAAATAAATGCGAGTATTTAAAATAATTTTCTGTTATATTTATTTTTTATCTTACAAATATTAGTATATTTATTTAGTACTCACTATTGTACTGCACAATGATTCTTCAATTAAACGATTCAAATAATAATCAAACAAAACACTATTTTAACAATGCACAGTATATACACATTGAATTTTTCACTAAATCCATTCAATTTCACTTATAAGATATACACAGCACTATACGTCAGCTGTATAGCTGCAGAAAAACTGCTATAAGCATGTCGGTGACGCGAACGCACGAGATTTCACCCATCCAAAAGTGTCTAAAGCGAACAGCACACTGCGCATGCGCTAGTCAGAGCATGTCGGTGACGCGAACCCATAAGATTTTCCCCTACCAAAAAGTGCCCAACGCCGCTAAAGAAGTTTTTACTTCAAAAATTCCTCATTTTCACCCGATACATGGCGCTATGCCATGTTTCAATGCTTACCGATGGCATATATGCAAATTTTAAGCCCATTGAACAGTGTAAAAATAAGACAACATTGAGAATTGGTCAATCCTTACTCTGAATAAGAAGGAACGTGCATTGTTAGTTAAGATATAATATCAGAATGGTAGCAATTATTCAGCTACTATGAAAGAATACTGGCGTATAAAACGATTAAGAAGAGGTCCAATGAGTGTGTCAATGGATTGAAAAATATGATTTCTAAATTTGAAAAAACAGGAGAATATTGGGCGTTATTCTAGGCACAAGAGGGCGGCGCGAGTCCCGTAAATCCGGAAAGAGTGCAACAAATCGATGACGCTATTGCTACTACGAGTAGCAGTTCAGGAGCCAGTATGCTGCAACAAGTGAGCGCATGAAGTGTGGCCCGGACATTATCTCTTCTCTGGTCAACTGTTCATAAAAAGTGTTGCGCCACATTTTTCGGCGTTATTCGTATAAAATTAAAATGCTTCAAGCATGTGGTTGCATCTGATGGTTCACATATTCAGCACAACATGTGATAATTTCATTGAATAAATAATGGTTTGATTGTTTTCCAAAGCGTCTTTATGGATTGTTTAATTAGTGATCTTAATTTACTTTAATTTTTGATTACATGATACTGTAAAAATTTAATTTCTGAAGCGAATTGTATCAAATTTTGATAAACTGTAAGTGTTGTTTTATATTGTTTATGTGCCTCTTAGAATGTCATTATGCTCTGTGTATCGGTTTTGTAAGTTGTATATGCTACCAATGAGCGTTGAAATACGGTAAAGCGCCCTCAACCGCTTGAAAATAGCGATTTTTTCTTGCATATTTGAATTGCGCATGTTCTGAAACTTGTAGATATCGAATTTCTCTGGAATATTCCCGGTAATTTTCTCTCCAGCATCCCTTGAACACTTGCAGTTTAATTATGGCCACCCTGTACATTGTTCAAAATGGGATTAAAATGTTTATAACTGTATGAGAAACACACTTCTGTGTATTCTGCAAATTTTACTACTAAAAATTTAGTAATTCCTGCTTAGATTTCGATTTTAAGATCGTATCTGTTGATAGGTTGTTCCTTCTCCTTTATTGGCAATTTATCTATTATTCTTTATTGGCATTTTATCTTTACTGGCAATTATTTATCTATTCATGCTTGAAGCACGCGACTTTTTCAAAATTTAAGATTTTATTTTATTTATAAAATATTTATTTTTACAAGCAAACTGTCTTTAAGAATTTGATCTCCTAAAAAAATTAAAATTTTACCGTGTTGATGAAACAAATAGTGATCCCCCGCGGAAACCCATATCTAATTTCCAGGAAACCCAGGTGGCAGACCTCTAGCCTATAGGAATTCCAGTTCCCACTAAGTTTGTATTACCGTATTTACTCAAATCTAAGCCGTACCCCAAATTCTCAACAAGTCTTCGTAGAAAATGAAAAATAGCGTAAAATAGTTCAGAACCTGTAATTGCTCTAATTACCCCACCAATGCATTTTTTATAAATTCGATCCTAAGCCGCAACCGATATTTAGCAGCTTTAATATTAGAAGAAAGAAAAAAAAGTGCGGCTTAGATTCGAGTAAATACGGTATTGACATCGTGTTCGAAGATTTTGAATTCACACTTAACTAAACAGTATTGATTTACGTAATTTTCTAAAAATATTTTTGAAAACTCGAGTCAATGTTAATTTACTTACTGATATGGCAGTTCTATTTGATCGATATCCAGTGGCGTAACGCACACCTTTGCATCGCTGGAGGGGGGAGGAGCAGGATTCTAGGAGGCCCAAAGCCTGACTGACGCCAAATATGTACTTTTTGTAAGATTTGGCTCGGCGACTAAAACCCGATTTTGCAGGGGGAACCTAATATTCTCCGTTACGCCCAGGGCCATTTTTAACTTCCCCGGTGCCCGAGGCACTTCAAATGTTTACCCCCTCACACACACAGTTCTTTCCAAGTCAGTTTTGATTCAGGGGAATTTTAAAAAAAATATTTTCTCTTTTTTTTCTTCTTCCAACTTACAACTTTTAGCGCTCCCCCAAAGGTGCCAGTGTACCTGCGCGAAAAAGCGGCCTTGGTTACGCCACGATGTCCACTTACAGAAGATCATTTCTCTAATTTAGTGATATTAATTAAAAACAATTTACACATTTTAAAGCAAGACTGTAGAATGTCGAGAAAACCATAGATTAAAAATGAAAGTAAAGCAGCTGTTATAAAACGAAAAAGAAAAAAAATTCTGAGTATATATTTTTTTCCCGAACTCAGAAATCTATAGTGACACTGTAAAATGCTCAACAATCTTGATTATATCTTCCCACAGTCCGATGCTAATCCAATAATTTAAGACGATACAGGCTTCTGAAAACCGAAAATTAAATTATAACAAACGATTCGATACTCTAAAGCGCATATTCCAATTTCCGAAACTCGAACGCTTGCACCTATGTGGAGCAGGTGAAAACTGATCTACGGGCAGGTTTTATTGTGTTCCGTTGGAAAAGCGCGCCAAATGCGCTCGCCAAGCAACTTTTTCCCACTTGCCGAGAAAAAGTGACAGTTTTATTTTACTCCTCTACGCTTAGAATCGGATCCACTTCATTGAAGAGGGGCATTGCAGACGAGTGTTGCTATATTAACTCCGTTTCGACCCTTCATTGGAAAAGACTAAGGATTATTATTTTTTTTATTTTGCTTTTTGATGTCGAAGATGTGACCAAATATTTTTATTCCTTGGAATTGTTGTTTTATTTGACAAAAAAAAAGGTACGTTTCTTTTCACTTATTTACTTCTTTATTAAGAGATGTTGATTTTGTTTGATGTTAATTTGCTGCTTAAATATCTTTACTTCTTAATGACTGCCAGAAAGTATTTTTTTTTGAAAGTGTGGAATAAGTAAAAAAATAAGTTGTGTGTGAAATTAAGAGGTTTATATGCAGATTATAAATAAATTATAGTTTGAAAAAAACTAAAAAACACGCTTTTATACTGAATCGAACTAAAAAGTTAAAAAATAATTCTTAATAAAGAATAGATTTACGAGAAAATGAATGTCATTGGGGTAAAAGCGTGGGGTGTTCTATAAATGTATCAATTGTTATAATTTCTAACTTCTATTCCGAAAATCTGAATTAGTGTAAAAATGTAGTACAAAGCACCCCACGCTTTTACCCCAATGACATTCATTTTCTCGTAAATCATTTTATTCTTTATTAAGAATTATTTTTTAACTTTTTAGTTCGATTCAGTATAAAAGCGTGTTTTTTAGTTTTTTTCAAACTATAATTTATTTTTCATTTTTTAGTTCGAACTACAATAAAAGCGTGTTTTTTAAACTATCATTTATTCATTGTTGAATTTATCCTTGAGTTTGATATTTGAAGCTGGAATTATATATACGTGGCTGTGGAATTAGTCTTGCTCTTCAATGGAAAAATTATTAACGGGTCTGAAGTGTATTTATTCTCTCCGTTTCGAGGCCTCGGATATATACAAGACCGTTCATATACAAGACTCTCTCAAAAGAAAAATTATATCAAATTATTCGAAAAATAATTATTTTAATCAAGCATTAAGAGGACTGAAAACGATATTTTAAAGTACTAAACATCATATTTATTCTGTAATAGCTGTATATTTTTTAATCAGATTTTTTTTACTGGCAGCTTGCAATTTAATTATAAATATTTTATTTTATTTTTTCTTTATTGGATCATATTTGTAGTTAACAATAAATTTACCTTGTTGGCAGTATCAAACAACAAATCAAGTTGTTGAAAACAATTTTTTTTTAATGAACAAAAAATTTACTTTTTTTTTTTTTTTTCCTTCTTTTTTCCATCTGTTGTTGTTCTTTGATATGGCATATTGTAATGCTTTAGATCTTTTGAAGATTTTTAACATTTATTTAAGTAATTTAGAAAGTTTTATTTATTTTTTTTACGCAGTATTTTGACATGACCATAACATAGCGATTTAAAAGATGTTAACAATTTATTTGATGTTTTTAAAGTCGAGTAATATTTCGCACTTTGTTTGTCAAATAGAAATATAACTATGATTTATTCATTACTATAACTTCAATTATATAATTGCTTACTTTAGAAACAAATTATAATCCAATTATGCAATTATCGTACAATATTTTTATGTTGATTTTTAGTATTCGATTTTTTTCCCTAGTGAAAGAGAAAATGTAAGAGGGGGAAAAAATTAAACGCGTGTGTGTGTGTAAAACGTTTACCTGATTTAAAATTCTTTCATTATTTAAAATCAGAATATGTTTTTATTTATTTTTATTATCTAGCAATATTTAAAAAAATTCATTTTTTTGGAAATAAAAATTTGAAGTTAATAGTGTTGGAAAAAAATGTTTGTGTAGTATAAAAAAAAAATTAGTATACAATATAATCGATTCCCAATAATGTCAAATTGGAAGGTTGTCATAGTTTTTTTATGTGAGAATTAAAGCTTTTGCTTTAAAATTCAAAGTTATCTATCTTGACAATATACATAGCTTTTTTTTGGTACAATTTTTTTCAAATAAAATTAGCTTTGATTTACTTTTATTAATTATTACATGTTTCTTAAGATTGTTAACAAACAATTCTAACAAATACAAGGTTATTTATTATTACTGAGGGGGGTACCCCTGTCGGCTTAACGGCGCACCAACCCCGATTGTACAAATTATACAACTGCCATATTCATTGCTTAAATTCTAATACTGTAATTTACATGAATGATGTAGTTCTATTTTTTAAAAATATATTGTAAGCAAAAAAACTATTTCTAACTGTTCAGGATTTAAGTTTTCAATTCGTTTAAGTTCAGAATTCAAGTTTTTCTTACTGTTAACAGAATGTAAATTATCAACAAATTTCTACTTAAAAATTTTCTGTCTGTCGTACACTTTATTCTTTGTTCTTTTTTTCACAAAATTCATTCTTGGCGCTCCTCTTCAGTTAAATTCAATACTTTTTACGACCCGTTTTTACAAACTATACCTTATTTATGAATACATTTATTACAGCATCATGAAAAACTTTTTTACAAAAACCGAGATGCAATGTATATGAATCATTTTGAAATTTATTTCGTCTAAAACCGACTTGTATACTCGTGCGGATCTGATTTAATTCATTAAGTTAACTTTTCCACCGGCTTTTCCTATACACATTTTCGTTCTCTTTTATAAATATTTCTG
This sequence comes from Trichonephila clavata, assembly GCA_019973975.1. Classification (NCBI taxonomy): domain Eukaryota; kingdom Metazoa; phylum Arthropoda; class Arachnida; order Araneae; family Nephilidae; genus Trichonephila; species Trichonephila clavata. Next base: position 60,396 of record BMAO01026145.1, read on the forward strand.
TATTATTATTTAGACAGTGATTAATTACTATAAAAACAAAATCAAATTACGGGCGCATCTGACCCGTAAACTTTTCCAGCTCGGAGGTTGAGTACTTCAGCTTTTCATCTCTGAAAAGAAAGTTACGGGAAGTCAAAGGATTAAGTCTTCCCCAGGACCTTAACCTCTACTGGAAAAAGTTTCTCTTTAATTGCCTCTCGGATGGAGAATTAAAGAATCATCGAATGACCTCAAACTTTCATAGATGACTTCCTCTCTAATGCCCGTCATCAATATGAACAAATTCGTTCTTAAAGAGGAAAACGCCTTTTAAGCTCGTTTTTGAACCCCCTTTTTTGTTATTTTTTTTAAAAGAAAGAAATGGCAGAAAGTGTCAAAACAGAAACCGGATATTTGTAAATTAAGTTGAAGACTTTTCTGTCGCTTTAGATTAGATATTTATTTTGCTGATTATGACATTAGAGAGAATTTACGTGGTGAGAAATTTATTTTTTCTGATATTTATTAATTACTAGGGGGGGGGGCAGTGGCGTAACGTACACCTCCGCATTGCGGGGGAACTCAGGGATTCTAGGGCCTGGTTGACTCCAAGTACGTATTCCGGCTTGGGGCCCGTGGCCTTGGTAGCCTAGTGGTCATGGTATCGGATCATGGCTGGCATGTCATGAGTTCGAGCCCAGTACCACTAGAGACCCGCCGTGTAGGGGAGCGATGCACGTTAAATCTGTCAAGAGCTCAAACGCCCTCCCATTAGTGTGGTGTGGTAGTTAGGAGAGAAGGGTGCCAGCTCAGGTGTCGTCCTCGTCATTTGACCATGATTCTAAACCACGAGGTTCGTTACCAAAAACCCTCGTGTAGTTAAACAGTGCGACGTTAATATTTCTCTCACTCACTTGGCTTAAGGCCCAAAACCTGATTTTGCAGGGGAGCCTTAATGTTCTCCGTTACGCTACTGTAGGGGGGGGCGTATACAAATTGTACAAAAGTGTATACTCACTGCTCAAATTGTAAAATTGCAATTTTTATGTGTTAACATTTTACTGAAAAAGGAAAGTTAATAAATTCGTTAGTGTCGCATGAGAAAAAATTGACAGCATTGAATACGAAAAGTAGCTGCTACATTATTAAATTTCAGATTTGTTAAAAAACAGAGAAAAAATTATTTTAGTATAGAACTTTTTCGTTTTTATCTTTCAAAAAGGTTGCTTAACTAAACAAAACGTTACTTTGAGATTCTTTATAAAGAAAGTAAGGTAGAATGTGTTTGCATTTTTCTCAGACTTCCGGTTGCCTCCTCTTCATTAAAAAACAAGGACTTCTCCAAGTGTCTCAAAAATCACAGAAGTTTAAGCACTTTTAAGTTTTCAGAATCTAAAAATATATTCTTTCTTGCGTGGGAACTTCATCGTGTTTTGTCTCCAAAATAAGTAGAATTCAAGCACTGAATACAACAAAACACCAGACAATTCTTCTAAATTACAAGCGAAAGTAAATTAAATTCGTAGTGAATATATATTCATGACAATGCCAGTAAAAAAATATTGGAGTACGTTTTCCTTTATGTTAACACTTAAATCTTTAAATTTTTCTGAATTGTTCTATTTAAGAGTTCTATTTCGAATAGTGACATTGAAGATCCACTATGGAAAGGGTTGATGTACTTTAAATCTGTCGAGACTCAGAGTCCTTCGGTTGGCGAGGTGTGATAGTTTGGAGAGGGGATGCCAGCTCATGTGTTGTTTTTGTCACTGTGCTCCAAAATTACGAGGCCCGTTGCCAATTGCGCTCGCGTTTCTTCAGAATACGACGTACATCAAAATAAAATTTGTTACTCTTTGTGGTGAGGAGTTTAAAAGGGAGGGGTACGCACATTCTTGTTATTTTATTTTGTTTCACAAATACGAAATTTATAGCAATTAACTCTCGTATTGTTTTAGAGCGACGCTCATTATCAAATAAAAATAAAGTGGCATTTTTCTTCCAATATAAAAATCAAAGACTAACAAGTTTCCTTCCTTTTTTTAATTCAGTTATTCAAAAAATGCACGGACACTCTTTGTTTATTGTATCTTTTCAAATAAAACTACGCTGAAAATATGAAAAACCAATACAAAATCCCTATTCGATGCAGTAGCCGAACTTATAAAAAGAAACTGAAGATTATCGATGAGTTCTGTTTCGTTTTCCAATCAATAGCGTTTTTTAGTTATTTTTTAAAAATTTAAAAACTTTTATATATACGTGCTGTCATTTGCTGGTTTTCTCTCATTTTTTGTGGTTATGTTAATGTAGTCTAGTTTCTTTTGAAATTCTTCCAGATAGAATTTTCTCTCTATACTCTCCCCCCCCCCTTTTCTATCCCATAGTTGCCGAGTGGTAATGGCGCTGTTTCAATTCGAGCCACGAATTCGAGTTTTGATTTCACTAAAGATATTTCGTGTAGAAATATGAGAGAAGCTTTATGATAAACGAGTCAGACCCTAAAGTATTTTCATGTGCGGTGTAGAAATTGCTAGTGTTTCTCGTTTTTGAAATGCATTTCAAAAAGTTACGAAATCCTATAGTTCTCAAGAAACACCTTTCCCCCCGAAATATTTTGTTATTTATTATCTCTATTTTTTAGGTGTAGTACGAAATATGCAGGTTTTCATTTCCTAGAATTCTATTTGCCCTACGATTCCAGGAAAATGTTATTTTTTCTCCTTAATGTGCCACTGAAGACCCGCCATGTAGAGGGACGTTAAATCTGTCCAGGCTTAAAGTCCTTCCATTGGCATGGTGAAGAAGATCGTAGAGGGAAGAGGCCAGGTGTCGTCCTTGTCACTTGAAGATGATTCAAAATTTCGAGGTTTGTCGCCAATAGCCTTTGGTTGTGCGACGTTAACAAACACTCTCTCCACTCCATGGAGCCTCGTATAATTTAACGTGCATCAGCCCCTCTACTCACACTGTCGGTGAATCTTGCATGGTAGCTAGGATAGAATCCATGTGGCCGTGGTAGCCAAGTGGTCTAGGCATCGGATCATGGCTAGCGTGTCATGAGTTCGAGCCCAGTACCACTGAAGACCCACCGTGTAGGGGCGCGATGCACGTTAAATCTGTCGAGAGCTCAAACGTCCTCCCGTTGGTGTGGTGTGGTAGTTAGGAGAGGGGGTGCCAGCTCAGGTGTCGTCCGCGTCACTTGACCATGGTTCAAAATTACGCGGACCGTCGCCAAAAGCCCTCGTGTTGCTAAACAGTACGACGTTAATATTCACTCACTCAGGATAGAATCCATAACTCGACAGAAACAATGGCAATCAGCGACCATGACCCTGCAATTTCAATCTAACATCTCAACAACAATGCATTGTTTAAAATTATGTTTCAAAGTATATCTTTGTTTGATCGGTAGGAAGATATAAAAGAAACTAGAATCCAATGACTTCTTAATCCTCCACACATAATTTGGCCGCGGTAGAGCCTAGTGGTCTAGATCAGGGATTCGTTGCTGGCGTTTCATGAGTTCGAGCCTAGTGCCGCTGTATACTCATCGTGTGAAATCGCTGATGCATGTTAAATAAGTCGAGGCCTAACGGCTCTCCATGGTGCGGTGTGGACGTTAAGAGGAGGTGGCAGCTCAGGTGTCGTCCTCATCATTTGACCATGGTTCAAAATTACGAGGTCTGTCGCCAATAGTCCTGGTGCATCTTTATAGTGTGACGTCAATATCACTTTCTTTTACTCCTTCCACATATTATTTTTGACAATACTCCGAGGAATTGGAAGTTAAAATTTTTTATAAATTAAAACCAAATATAATTTTCAACAACTTTTGTCTCGGAGAAAGATTTTTCAGTTTCCGTCTAATCTCTATCTGGTGGAGCATGGTTGAAGATGGTAGAATGGTCAAAGAATAAAAAGAATAAGACCTTTCACGCATAAACATGGCAATAGCTTCAATATTTTGTCAGATAAACAGTGAAAAATAATTTTTTAGCCGCTTTAATTATACTCTGCGCCGAAATTTGGGCGGAATAATTATCCGAAAAAGAGGATAGTGATTTATAGTAGATCGTTTACCTCATCAAGTGTAAAACATATTTCATTTTTTTTATTTTGTGAATAAAAATTCATTAGGTACATAAAAATTCATTAGGAGTTCAGAGAAATTTGTTATTTGGCTCAAAGAGTTCTAAGAACAGTTTATTTTGGAAAACATTGGTTTAAAACTCTTGGGGTTAACCACTCCTGCAAAAGAATGATTTCAAAGAACTCGAGTTTTGCCGGAAATTAAACTACACATTTAAAAAATATATAAAAAAATAAGCCGAAGAGTATTCTTAATTAGGTGATATGGCCCTGGGGCACTGTTAGGGCTAAACAAATAGGTAAAACACAATAAGGTTTTTAAGTAGATAGTTAATAATTATTTTACAAAAAAGTTCAGTTAATCCAGTTTCAAAAAGATAATTGGTTCGAATAATTTAGAGACAGAAAAGTTAAATCTAAAGCTGCAATAAAAGAATAAACATGAAATTTTAAAAAACAAATGTATTTTTAATATGCATATAATCTAAGCAATCTCCAAACTTTTTGATCATTTATCTCTAAAACGAAAATAACTATTTGTGTGTGTGTGCTGTGTATATTATACACAAATTTAACATAAATTATAAATTTAGATTTGTATTTATAGAATTCAACAGTAACAATAAGTAGTACTTTTTTTTTTGAACACTCAAAGACGTCTTTTTTCCAAAGTTTTAGCTTTCTTGAGCTTTTGTGGCCTCTGTAGCCCAGTGGTTATGGTCAGGGACTCGTGGTGGGTATGCCATAAGTTCGAGCCCCGCATTAAATCTGTCTACGTTCAAAGTCTCATTGGCGTGGTATGGCAGTTTGGAAAGGGTGGTGCAAGTTCAGGTCTCATCCTCGTCACTTGACTGAGGTTCGAAATTATGAGGTCCATCTTTAATAGCCCTTGTTGTTGTATAACAGCGTGATGTTAATAAAAACTCACTCGATTGAATTTTTATTGGTTTGGAAGTCAGTCCATGTCATAAGTAGAAAAACCTTAACCATGGAACGAGAAGTAAGATTTTTAGTCTGGAATAACATTAAATGGATAGATTTCTAGAAAAAACGGACTCTCTTCTCTAAATCCTGAAATTTGTCAGCTTTTACTTTCTCCCCCTTACAACTTCTTTTACTTCTATCTTTCCTTCAATTTTTCTTACTGTTTGAAGAAATTCTTAGATTCTTTTTGGCCTAATTCTCTTGTTCTCCAACTCTTCTTGGCGGGTTTTAATTTCCGTCTTCATTCTTTCTTGTACGGATTCTATTCCAGGAGTAATTTCTTCTTCTTGTCCAGCTTTCATCTCTTGGATAATTGCAATCAAAGCTTTGGTGGCTTTCTTTTACGGCGAGTCATTGACATTCATTCCGGAATTCCACACCTGATAGTAGCTTTCAGAAGTAGAAAGGTTCACGCAAATAATTAGCTGGTTTTTTCGGAGTAAATTTTAGCTTATTCTGAAAGTATTAAAAAGACAGTAGATTTTCCCCTGATATGAAACAATTAACATATGCACATTTGTGCTGTAGTGATTTGTGACACGCAAAATCAGATTAGACTACATTCAGAAAATATTTACAAGTATAGAACATGGCAATATAAATTCATATTCACAATATCGCAAAAGACAAAGGAAAATCACTGTCGAATTTTAGACTCCGATTTTGCTTACCTGCATCGACTTAACATAAACAGTTTCCACTTTTTCTTCAAATATGATAATCTTTAATTCTTTTACATAACTTTCGAGGTATCTAATTTTGAAGCCAAATTTGAGCGTTGGGCGACATTTAACGTGACTAAATCTGTCACCAAAGTCACCTACTTAGCTTATTGAAGAAGCATTTTCTTGCTGCCTGAAAATCATCTTTTCTACCACAAACCCTTTTCAGCAGAAAAACACCGAACTAGAGAGAGATGGAAACTTGCCGAAGCAATATACACACTCTACAGGTTGTTCGAATCAAATGCTCCAAATTTTATCAGTCGATTTAAAAAAAAAAAAACTATAAATCTATTAGAGCGATACTTTTGCGATTTTAGGCAAAAATGGTTGCTGTATTCTTTGACGACAATTTTTATTTTCCGCTTATTTGAGACGCAGGAAAAATCCGCATGCAGTTTAGGTAGTTGAAAAAAGTCTTTAAATTTTTTGAGTTTTTTTTTTTAAATGATACGATCATAGGTCCATTTTTATTTGTTGACTTCCGTGTAGGTAAACATTTATCTGAACACATTGCAAATTTACGTAATAACCAAATGCAGCCGTTGCAACTCACTGTTATTTCCCCCAATGTGATACTATCTGTGTGTTCAACCACTTTTTGGATATAACTTTCTTACAGATTGATTGAACGCGAAAACCCAATTGTGCCTGTCCCCAAAGATCTCTAGAAATCACTCTACTGGAGTTTTTTGGGGGGCAGGGAGCTACGGCAATATGTACTCAGTTAAGATCCATGATATTGAAGACATTCATGTCTCCATAACCACAGTAATGCTACAGCGAACATGGCTGAGACTGGACTACCGGCTGGACGGCCTTGGGTCAACTAAGGGAGCAAACGTGAAAGTGTACCGATTTTTGTTAAACAATTTTTGAGTCCTGTTATCTAATTTTGAATTTTCCACTAAGCATGGCGGTTTCTCCAAATTACGGGCATTTATGATTCGAACACTCTAAAAAAATATATAATACTTTTTTACGCTTCTATCTGTAGGTTCATCGTTCTATTTTCTGGAATAGAATCTTCATTGTGTGATAGGAACCAGATGTGTCAATAGCATTATCGCTAAGATACTTTCATTTGTTTATCTTATCACTAGTAAGTTCCAGGTACACAGCTGAAACAAGATAATAAACGTTAATTTTTTTTAGTATCTCTAACCTTAAAATGTAACATTTAGACAGGAAGTTGATACTTTAGTCTATTTTGTTACCTTTTTTTAAAGCTCTTTCAAGGACTAGAAAGGAAGGGAACATGAAGCAAAACATTGGGAATAATCGATTCATAAAATTAATTGTGGGCTATGATGTTATAGGTTAAGAATACACATTTCTACAGTTATTAAAAATACTTCTTGTAAATTTATTATTTAATGTAAGTTTTAAATTATAAATTTTTAGAGTATAATTCTTTTTTATATTTATTTTTTATTACTGCTATCGGCAGTGTGTGCTTGGTTACATGTATGAAGTCATCACTGGCATAGCTAGTTCTGGGTGGGCCCTGTATCAAAATTCCTTCGAGGTCTTTTTTAGGAATGAAAACCCTGTTAGTGGGACTGTAGTTATATATATTGGGCCCCTGTAGCTCGGGAGTCCCGTATTATTGATACGGTGGTATACCTCTGGATGTCATTAAATTTCCGTACAAAACCAAGATGAATTACCATGTTTGTTCATAATCATACCAATAACTTACGTTTGTTGCATAGCATATCTGATACATAATTTTTAAATGAGCGGTCAGTGTTGCTGATTAGCTATAATCTCGATCCGGTATTGCTAAGTCGAAACAGAAGTTCAAATTCTGATTCCTATTCTTAAGGGCCGTCGTGTGTACTTAAAGGGGAGGGGAGGGGGAGTTGCTGCAAATCTTATGGAACTGGCCTCTTAAGTTCTCCTCTGACGTCTTTCTTCAATAAGGGTTATCATCTTTGGGTTTCTGGTGGTATGGGATTTACGATCTCGAAGAGCTTGAGTGATATCTCCTTTTTCTTTCGTTGGTAAACACGGGGGTTGTCCTCCCGTTATACCAACTAACCTTTTAGACGTTCTCTTTGTCATTCCCCATTTTTCCCCTCCTTTCCTTCTTTTTACAATAATAGAGTAAATCCGGATCACCCCATACACTCGCAAATAAAGGAGTCTTTAGCATAACTAGGCAAATATCGACTTAATCCCCAATCAACAAAACAATGAACTTTGTACAATATTACTGTGAAAGTTAAAAAAGTAATGTACCAGTTTAAGGATCCCCCTTGTCACTTGACCACCACTGATCAGATTTAAGAATTCCACTGTTAATAGCCAGATTTCAGAAGTTTAAGATTCTTAAGTGTAATGTGGTTTTTTTTATAAGTATTTATTGAGTAGAACACATGCACGTTAAACCATCTTTTGCCGCGGTAGCCTAGTGATTATGGTCACGAACTTATGGCTAACGTGTGATGAGTTTCAGACTTAGAATCCAGTGGCGTAACGGAGAACATTTGGGCCTTCCTGCAAAGTCAGGTTTTGGGCCCCCAAGTAGGATTTTACAAAGGGTAAGTACAGGGACGTCTTAAGACTTCTTGAGCCCTTATGCAAAAGTAGACCCTGGGCCCCTACACAAATGTAAGCCCCATTAAAGTAGATAGTGCATAACATTCTTTGTCAAATACTCCTACAAACCCGAAACAAACAATATGTATGGCTTAAAATCGCACAAACAGGCTCGACCCACAGCTACCATTAGACTGAATGAGTAATGATAATATATGGTGATAGGCCTAGGCCTATAAATGGGAGACGGTCATCTCATGTAGTCAGTTGATACATCGTCTGAAATTACTAGTGTTTCGGAAAATACAACCGGAAGGAACATTTCACCGTAGAAATTATTCGAATCATGATCTTATTAAGGTTGAGTCGAGAACGAGACGAGGCCCCCATTGTAGCTGAGACCCTGGGCCCGGTACCAGTTGACCCATGCCTTAAGACGTCCCTGGGTAAATACTTGGTGGCAGTCAGGCTTTGGGCCCCCTAGAGCACTGCCACGTTACGCCACTGCTAGAATTTATGATGACCCGTCGTGTAATGGAGCTGATGCACGTCAAATCTGCTGAGGCTCAAAATCCACCCTTTGAGTCCCAGTAGTTTGGAGAGGAGAAGCAGCTCAGGTGTCGTCCTCGTCACTTGGCCGTGGCTCAAAATTATGAGGTCCCTTGCCATTAGCCCTCCTGTTGTTGTTTTGTGCGATGTTAATAAACACTCACACCTTATTATTTATTTAGCAGACTTTAAAGTAGCGAAACGATTGAGTCTCACTGTTAAGGGGTAGATATTTTTTTATTCACAAGAGGTTTCTGTTTTAGATTTGGAAAAAGTTGCTAATCTCTATCGTATGACATGAAATTAAAAGCTGAAAGTTAAAAAGTTTCTGCATAGAAAAAAAAAAAAAGGCCTGTCATATCATCGAAAATATTTTTGAAGTGAAAACTTCTTTAGCGGCGTTGGCACTTTTTGGTAGGGGAAAATCTTATAGGCTCGCGTCACCGACGTGCTCTGACTGGCGCACGCGCAGTGTGCTGTTCGCCTTACACTTTGGATGGGGGAAATCTTGTGCGTTCGCGTCACCGACATGCTTATAGCAGTATATCTGTAGCTATACAGCTGACGTATAGTGCTGTGTAGTGAAATTGAATGGATTTAGTGAAAAGTTCAATGTGCATATACTGTGCAATGCTCGTTGCGATTTCGAGAATGGGCAATACATGTTAATGGTTGCAGTTTATATTTCATCTGGAAAATCTATGAGACAGATACAACAATTTTTATTCGAAAATTTGATGATTTATATAAAAGAAGGTTCTGAAATACTCGAAAAAAGATTTGGCGAAAAATACAATAATGTACCGATAATTTTAAGTGGAGACTTCAATATTAACTTTGCAGATGATAAAAATCTACCACTAATTGAATTTCTAAATGAAACAATTTAAATATGTCCAATGATCGAAAACTCGGTACTACAAAATATAAAACGACGATCGATGCGGTTTTTACGCGATACTTAGATAAATTTGAATCAAACATTTTCCTTTCTTACTTTAGTTATACCATAAGCCTATTGTACCTTTTTTAGAACAAAATGAAATAATTGAAAGCACAAAAAGTCTAAGTATTGTTGAAATTAATGATGACAATGATTCAAACAATTAAAATAATGTAAAAAATCAAGTACATTGAAATTTAAGTAAATACAAATACTATCCATAAATAATATGATTGTATATTGATTGTTATTTCAATTGAATTGTATTTATATTTTGTCATGATCTTGTACAGCTCGTAATATATTTGAATAATAAAAAACCATATAAATATGCATTTAGTTGTTGTTCGGAGTGTCAATAGATGGGAAAACCAGATTGATGTTGATAATTTTAATTCAAACATTATGAAATTTCAAATTTCAATACTAAAAGTTCTAAGTTTCCACTTCTATCCGCAGTCTCTATAACTGCCAGTTTTTTTTTTAAAAAAATAAATATTAGTTCTAATTTTATACATGTTACTGAGTAGAATTTCCTTTCTAGCAAAGTCAGTTGATACTTTTTCTCTTTTTCTTTTCCGGCGCTCGTAGGGGGAGGTCGGGGGATCAAAAGTCGTTTTTCAGCAGGAGGTGTGAAATACGTTCCATGCAATTGTGCTCCTGCTGTTTGTGTATCTGTGAGTAAGACAAAGTGGTCCATCTTGTTGATTTATTACCCTTAATTTTGTCTGAAGGATTCTTTTGTTCTTCTATAAAGAGTTACTTAACTTAGAGGGAACTTGTCACAATGGGATTAAGATGTTTTTGTAAATGGTGGCAAAACACATGCCATTTTTTTTTGTTTTTTTTTTTTGTTTTATAAAGCGTATGGCATTAAATCTAGTGAAAAATGCATTTGATGAAACAGTTACAGCAAATGAAAGAATAGCTATATGCAAAATAATGATACTTTGTTGCGAATCTCTCTGTTGTTTCAAAGAATATTTTCTTTTGAAAAAGTTAATGAAATGTGTTTTTCATATAAAAATAGTAAAACTGTTTCATTTCTCTATCAATAAATGTAGAAATCGCGCGCGCGAGTCATTGTATTATTTTACATTTTAGAAATCAATCGATAAATAGGTATGTGTGCGACTGAATTGAAAATTCTGTTTTGTATTATTATTACTGGTCATTTAATAATAATAATAATAAAAAAAATTCCATATCAATCGTTGGTGGTTACGTATTATACTGTAGACTAGTGTTACCCAACCTCTATATCGTCGTGGACCGTCAATGTTTCATAATTTTACCACGGCCTACTCGGGACGTTGATTACTTATATTTTAGATTATTTCAATTTAATAATTTTAATTTAACTGAAGTTTAATAGGTCTTCAAAATACAGTTACGCCAAAAAATAAATATAAAATGATTTTACAGGAAATATTAAGTGATTTCAATGCAAAATCACATAAACCAGAGATAAATACACATCAGTAAAGGAAATAGCTTAATATTCATTGGGTGCCTCGATATCATTTGATCTACTGACCGGTCCGCGGCACGGGGTTGGGGATTCCTGCTGTAAACCAATTTCACCAATTGAAAAGACATCGTAAAATGCTATTATTGTTTTTCACATGTGTGAAATCAAATTCTTGGGCATACTCCTTTTGTATCGGCACGTCGACATATTACTTGGTAAAGATTTAGAACAATTAAAAGTATTTAAAAAAACACAATCACACACACACAAACAAATATTTTTTCCATTATTCAGGTGACCACAATGCCGTAATTGCTTTCAAACCGCGACTGATATATCTTCTTCCTCATGTAAACCACCCCATATAAGTTGGCATAAGTAAAAATCTAACTTTTATCGTGCAGATCCGCTACGTTTCTTGTTTTTACCGTTTTTCCTAAAGTAAATAATCTTTCGAGTACTTAAGTATTTGACCAAAGTACTCTACTGTATTCTTTTTCGTCGGTAAAAAAAAAAAAAAAAAAAAAAAAAAGAGTTTTAATATTTAATTTTTCTAAAAAAAATAAGAGAAGAACAATACTACAAATAATAAACAGTGTTATTATTTTCGAACATGCTCAATTAAGGAAGGCATTGTGTTTTAATCTGAGCGGAACGGTACAACCTATAAAGAAATATTTTCGACCATGCGCGAATTGTTACGTTTCAACATATAAGGGAACATATTTTCATTATTAGCAGTAAATCACGGCAATTGGCGACGTTTTTTGATTCGACGAAGTTGATCGACCTAAGTACCCAATCGTATTTTTAAAAAAAAAATCGAAAATTTGTCTAAAAATTAAAATTACTTTTTATCGTTTCAATTGTGGATAAAGATGTCATTCATAATTACTGCAGCAGTCATTGCTACGTACTGACTATTTATATGAATTCTGATTTTTAAATCACAAATACGATGATATATAATATTTAAAGTTAGTGCTCATTTTATTATGCAAGTTTTTTTAATCCTGTAAAAAAGAATTACAATTGTTTCTTTTTTCTCTTTGCTAAATGGCATCACTCTTGGCAACACACAATGAAAGATTCAGCTCCGTATATCTCATTTCATTCAAGTAATCATTTGAGGCATTGCAACTGCAGCTCAAAAACAAAAATCTTATTTTTCAGATGTTTACATAACGCTTAGCAGTTATTTGCTCTCAAATAATCTCGGTGTCATGTGACACTTCACGTAATACTAAGATCGATTAAGAGTAGTATCTCAAAACCCTCAGCGGGGAAAAAAGAACTACAGTTGAGTTTTCTGTCGATTCATAACTCTTGATCGTCACTTGATGCACTTCTCAAGTTCGAGTGAGTAAGTTTCGCGTAGTGATTCTATATTCGTGGTCAGAATTTCGAACGCGGTATTGTTTACACTAAAATGACATTTCGTCAAGAATGGTGGAATGATGTGTACAGAGAAAACAAGTAGAACGTTTAGATATCAGTCATGTTGTGTAATACAGCGATGAAAAAAATTTTTAGGTGAAGTTCCAAAGAAGGTTTGTGGGCAAAATATATAATTTATTAAAATTCAATAAAATGAAAAATATTTTTTGAAAATTCTGTAATACTTATGCGATAAATAAAGCTGGGATTCTGCTTTTCTTGCTTTTCAATTTTTTTAGCTAAAACACACAGGCGTAGCTCGCTCCAAGGGGGCCCTGTCTCAAAGTTCCTTCAGGGCCCTTTTTTAGATGTGGGAACCCTGTTAGTGGGACTGTAGTTACGCATGTTGGGACTCCTGTAGCTTGGGGGACCCGTATCATTGATACGGCGGTAGCTACGCCCCTGCTAAAACATATAAAATAATTGCTTTTTAAAACTAAACATAAAAGTAAATTATTGTATTTTGGTAATTTTATGCATGTTTATTAGGGTTATTTGTTGCACTTGTTAAAGTTATGAAAAAAATTCTTTTGTTTCAAATGGGGCTGCGGATTGGTAATTATCATTACAGACGTTGCCCGGGAGCTGGTACCTCTTTTTAGTGCGGCACCATTTTGGTAGATACAGGCACCTGAGCTCTGACGATGTGAATTGTACAAGAAATTTAATTTTGCCGAGAGCACCCAAGCCAAACAGGCACTCTATGGATCTTTAATATGCCACATAATCATACGACATGGAGGCTGTCGATTTTCTTCAACATGCGAAAATCCACCGATTTAGACCTGAGTCGAACCCTCAAACTTGGGAGTACAAAAACAGGGTAAAAGTTTTTTTTTTTTTTTGAATTTCTATATTAACTCTCACGGCTATGTAATGCATAAAAAAATCTTTCTAAAAAATTTCGCATATGCCAAAAAGTGGAGCATGTCCTTTAATAAATTTTTTTAAACCTTGCAAGTTGAAAATTTCTATGTTATTGTTTTAAAATCTATGGCGGACCGGATGGAACGTTGTTTGACTGCTACGCGTCAAAGATTCTAATTAATCCCATTTTGGGTTCTTGCAGTCTTAATTCCACGTGTAGATTTTATCCGCTCAATTTACAAATCTGTAACTCGCTATAAGTAGTTTTTCCGATTTCCTGAGCGTTTTTCTTTCCCATGAGCTTCTGGAAAATCCTGGGAACATAGCATCACTTTCGGAATTCCAAGAGATGCATGGAAACTTAGGAATTTAAAAATTAGTTATTTTTAATTAATATCAATAATGATTTAAAAAAAGGATATTCATAAATTCCAAAATTTTACTTTATGATACTACTTTATACTTGATCATGCGTTTCATACCATTTTATCATACATCCATACCATACATGTCATACTACTTGATCATACCTATCAGTAGCACATGCAACTATATGCTTTTTAATTCTGATTCCTTTAGCTTTTAGTGCTTAAAAACAATTTTCCGCTGAAAAAATCTATTAATTCTTACATTTTGTAAGTTAAAAAAATTTACCTTCATTGAAATTAACTTTAATGTTTAAATAGCATTTATATTTAAGCAGTACTGCTCTTTAAGTGTCGTAACTACAACGTTGTCCTGCGTATAACTTTGAGGAATATTCTTCTGTAACCTGAGTTTTATTCAAATCATATTGTTTATAGATAAGCTTAATAACACACCATTAGTACGGCTTCTAATTTCCCGCTCTTTTTTCCTTTCTGGGAATTCTCGGGAACCAAATATAATTACTGGGAACACAAAAAAGCATGGAAATCTTACGATTTCCTCGGGAACCGAGAAAGGCATCTTGGATTCCCGAGAAAGAAGCCCTAGAGGCAAGAAAAAGGGGAAGTCTCGGAAACTTTTGCACTTAGCCACATTTATCGTATGCGGGTTGTGAATTTTATGGGAATTTGGTCATTCAGTAAAATCGCATTAAATCGAAAGCTACTTTTTGTCTTTCCCAACGAAACTATTTTCTTTCTTATTTCTTGAAACAAATCTTTCTGTTTTTTTTTATACGATACCTTATCTCTAGCACTAATCGAACTAAATACGCTTTACGTGACCTGCACCCTAGTTATAAACTGCACCTCCCCCCTTAAAAATACGTTTCCCGCATGAAATGTGCGAAATCTAATGTGCCTATGAAATTGTCACACCTGTAATTAGATTGGAAAGAAAGAAAATGATTTATAAAAAAAAACAAAGGACTAGATCCAGCATCTTTACCTTATTATTGGCGCTCAATTCTTCTTTATTTCTTATTTAATGTTTGAAATCATTCGATTTACGCATTTTGATAAGCAGTAGCGCACACAAAATTTTTTCAAGGGAGGCAGGTCCATGGTCGAAAGTCCCCAACTCGTATCATACCTCAAAACAACACAAATTGATTCTTCTGATTTTGTCGATTTTATTAACAAAAAACAGTAAAAAATAGATTATTGAATTAATAATTAGCATTAATTAATAAAAAATTGAAAATTACAAGTACTTAAATTAAATTTTACTTTATACACACACATATATATATATATAAAAATAAAAAAAAACTCAAGGGCTTTGTGTGTGGGGGGGGGGGGGGGCCGGACCCTTAGGACGCCCCCCTTGTTGTGTGCGCCACTAGTGATAAGGCATGATTTAAGCATGGAATAAAAAATAAAAACTTTAAAAAAATATTTAAAAAAATACAGTTCTTTACCGTCTGTCCGAAAAGTATAGCCACTCTATCAAATTTTAAGAAGATATTCACTTACGGATTTTTATGTTCTATAAAGAAAGTACCAAAGTTTTTTTACACTGTTTTTTTGCAGTATTTCGTATTGCCATTAGTCATTCTAACCCACCGAGTCTGAACAAGTAACGTCATTTTCAATTCTACTAAGGCAGTCAGATTTTGTTTTTGACAATACGCTACTCATCATCATAAATCTTTCATACCACTTAAAAATTGTGCGTTTTGAAGACGAACAGTGCATAGATTGTTCGAAATTTACGCAAAATATGTATCACAGATTGAAATTCTTTTATCCATGCTACAACTTGCGCTTGTTCTTACGGTGAAGTCATTTTGAAACGAGAATGCAGCAGAACTGTGGATGTTGCACCCTCTATAGTTTGAACTTCTTCATAAAGAAATTTTTCTTCATGGAACATAAAAAGTCATAAGCAAAAATCTTAGCTCGTGTATTTTTGTTGTTGTTGTTTCCAATGCCACCTGTCGGATGGTGTCAGATCAAGGCCCACGAAATTCATCATTGCAAGAGGCAAGATGTACGCCTGTCTTTAGCTTTTAGCACCATGCAGATGACAGTACGATTTGGCTCGGTTCATACACGACAGATGGCGACACCACCTATCTCCACCTCCACAATTTAGGCATGGAGCTGAAGGGGAGGGAAACATTCTCCAGCTCCGTGCACCCGTAGTTTCTGCTGCGATCACCCACAAGACTTTAGGACCCACTGATTTAACGAGCACGTACTCCGTGTGTACTCGGAGGGTGTTTGGAGGCATCAGGCATCAAACCCAGACCTCCTGGTCTGGAGTCCGATGCTGTAACCACTAGTCTACCCACGGTCTCTCGTGTATTTTGAATTCATTTTTGAAAGTGTAGTCGTACTTTTCGGACACCCTGCATTTTTTCACACAGATACTTACAGATATTACAACTGAATTCAAAAAACAATCTTTACAGTAAAAATTTTAAATTAAATTATTAAAAAAAAAGACAGTCATGTATTTTTTACCCTAAGTCTGAAATCGGCAAACTTTTGGAAGAAAAGAGCCAAAAGTTGTAAGTGAAACAAGATAGCTATGATATCAAAGGGGTCCTTTTATGTTTTTTCGCGTGCTCCGGTAGCAGTGGCGTAACGTACCTTACCGCATCGCGGGGGGAGGGGGGGGGAGACAGGATTCTAGGGAGCCAAAAGCTTGATTGACGCCAAGTTCGTATTAACTAATTGAAAAAATATCAAAAGCAAAACATGACTTTGTAGGGAGGGCCCTAATATTCTCCGTTACCCCACTGCCAAGTAGTGCTCCAATTAATATTTTTTATATTTAAATTTTGTTTTGTGCAAAGTAAATTAATTTTCATTCCTTTAAAAATTAAGAACCATTGAAGGTATTTTTCTGTTTCTGTGACTCAATGCAAAAATGACCATTGTCAAAATATCATGTTGAGAATAAAATTTCAACTCTGTGAATAAATCTTCGTACCAATAAACAGTGGCGTAACGTACACCCCCGCACTGCGGGAGGGGCCCAAGGCTTCTAGGGGGCCCAAAGCCTGACTGACACCATGAACGTAGGTTTTTCTCAAAATTCGCTGTACATTTTTTAAAATCAAATTTTTAGGTGATTTTCCAATTGGCGATCTAACGTCATTCATAATCAAAACTTAATACGTTCAATATATATCTTTAATCCTACAGCTAAATCAAAAAAACATTTTTTTTATTTGCTGTAATCCAGGCGACGAGAGATACCTTTCATTAGTGTGAGAGAGAGAGAGAGTTTTCTTTTTAAACCTAAATTACTAACAAATAAAACAAAAGTTAGATGGAGAATCCGATGAAATGCTAGGGAAATATAAAAAATTCATCACTGTTATTATTACAGTATACATTACTTTAGCTGTAGGCAGAAGAAGAAAAAAAGACATAATTTACTTTTTAAGAAGCAGCAGAGTAATTACTGGCGTCTTTAGCGAAGTCGTAAATAACGTACATCTAGTATGCTTTTTTCAAGTAAAATAGCATTACGATACTTGGAAAACCATAGAGAGGATTTTAAATACTTATTTGAATGATAGATTAATGAGTATTCAATCAAATGGAGCATAATGAGAAGAATCCATAATGGAATGTATCACTTTTTTATTTCTTTTTTCATGAGATCATTTTTGCTTCATACAAAGAGCTCTCCTTATTAAAAGTTGCAGTATTTATACGCTAGAATATAATCGTACTTTAGATGAAGCTTACCCCAGGATTCAGAAATGAAAAATAAGGTAAGTAAATGATAGCTTTTTTTCTTTCATAAGAATTTTAAATTGAAAATTATTTTGCAGTGTTCGTGTCTTTTTTTAGTGTTTGTTTTTATTCAAGTTACCATGTCATCTGTCGTTAGATTTCCCGTTTGAATAAATATTATAAATACTTTCTAATGTTATACATTATTTACTTCATTTACTCAGACTCCTGTTGATTTTGTATTCAGTTATAAGTTTAAAGAATATTTTTATGTGATGTATAAAGGTATATTATGTTATGGTTTGGCAGTCCTTTGTATATACATATATACACACACACACACTTGCCAGAAAAGAATGTTTTTATGGACGAATGAGAGAAGACAAACCCTGAAGAAACCACTAGATTTAATAATTCAATGCCAAATCCACTTCAGGTTTTCTAAACTCGGAGTTATCCAACCAGCTATTAAATAGATCATTATCCTTTTTAAATAATTTTTATAGTTACTACTAAAACAATAAACGCAGACTTTTTCGACTTGATTTTTGTTGGTATCACTACAAACCTGTCCTTATTTTAAAAGCTATGAAAGCAAATCGAGTTTACTTTTGTTATTTTCAATACTTGGAATGAACAAAATAAAATATAATTTAAAAAAAAAAAATTTCAAATTCCGGTTTTTAAATTTTTTCCCGTTGTTTTTGTAAGCAGTAGTAGGTGAACGCAAACACTTTTTCTAGCAAGTATATATATATAAGATCCGGCTTGGGGCCCAAGACCTGACCTTGCGGGGGAGGCCCGATTATTTTCCGTTAATCCACTGCCAATAAATATCATAAATGCTTTTTATTCTGGAATTTCACGTTTACTTAATAAATAAAATTGATTTTGGCTGTTCTTGAATTAAAAAGTCATTTCAACACTGTTTAGTAACCCTTAAGCGTATCATAAAATATGGAATGCATTTTTATCACTTCTGTTTCGGGAAGTGAGTATTTCTTGTTCACCTGAACTCATATATTTAAATAAGTAAGCATTGCTAGAGAAATCGCACTTTAAGGAGAGTCTTTCCAAGGCAACATTTTTAACTATAAATTGGACTTAAACTGCTTTAGAATTAGTTCTAATGTTTTCTTTGATTCTCAATTTTGTAAATGGAAAACAATTTAATTTAGAATTAACTGTCTTCATAAGTAAATGTTTGAATGTATACCCACATAAAAATAAACTTTTTCAATAAATTATAAAGGAAAAAAGAGAAAACGAAAACATAAGTATACATATTTTTTAATAATACATAGAGACAGAACTGTCTGGAACCGTAACGGTCCACACCAAGAATCGCATACTTCTCGCGGGCCGCGTTTTACCGACCCCCTGCCCTAAGTTTTTTTCATATAACCACACCTAATACAATCGGATGTTTTCAGTATGCCCTATTTTAAGCCTAGTCTAATGATTTATTTATTTGTATTAATAGCTCTACGAATAAACTATTTGAATGTTATTACTTGCTTATAGAGAGTTTTATCTATTCCTATTATTAGTTCACACACTCAACCTATATTTATATATATAGGTTGAACGAGATATATACATATATATCTTGTACAAATTTTCAATCGTTGATAAAATACTTTTTATTCATCCACTCAAGTTGAAATACATTTTTTAAAACTTGTAGTGGATGACACTCGATGTAAAAAAGCTTTTCAAATATTAATTTATTAATTAATGTATTATGTATTCATGAATAAAAAGAAACAAATAAAAATAATAGACCGACGCCATACATAAAAAGGAAAATCGCTCTTTGTTTCCCTGTAGCTCAATGGGTAGCGCGTTGGGCTTTTGATCTGAAGGTCGTGGATTCGAATCTCACCTGAAATGGCCTAATTTCTGAAAATGTGATTTCTTTTTACTATACTATTTTATTGGAATAATTAAATTTAATTAATGAATAAATAGTGACAAACAAAAATATAACCATGCCACACCATATACAGAAAGGAAAATGGAAAATTGCAAGGAAAATCGCTTTCGATTTTGCCACTTAATATTGTGATTCTGTCATATGTATATACATATTTATATTAATTGTAATTATTTAGTAAGAAGTTAAAATAAAACTCTCTTTTCTTTGTTTTGACCTTAGTAGGAATTGATTAAAAAATTTTTTATTACTTGTTTAGATTTAAGTTAGTGACAAAATTTTGAATTTGGTAACTTAAATCATTGAAGATTGTCAATATTTTTCTTATATTTCTAATCTCTCTGACGAAACATTACTTAATACAATTAAAATATCTCAGATGATAATAGAATAACACTTAAACAACTATTTTTAGCTTTAAAACAGTCGGGATTTACCGCAAAATTTATCTAAAAAATAGCGAAGACACACAGCAAACTAAAAAAAAATGTAAGCATAAAATTCCAAAGCCAATAGCCAAATCACGAACTTTTCAAAATCCTTTTCCATTAAAACTCGACAACAAAAGCATCTTTTTTGAAAATCCTCCATTCGTGCGCAAAGCAGCAAGGGTCATAAAGGGGGTCCTGACCAGGCAATGGAAGAGCGCTGCTAACAATAACACCAGCAAAACAAATTCATTTTTTACTCTTTCCTCTTTCTCCAACTCCCCTCCTCAGGTGAGCGCCAGTGGGTCTCTAGAACTGCAACTTGATCTCTTATGAGATATCAGCACACGGCCACTCTATATCCAGCACTGTGAATGACTTAACATCTTTTTAGGGTTTGCTCCACGTTTTTTGGATAATGGATATAGTGGCCTCTGTAACACGAGGGGTGATATGAATATGCAGAAGGTGAATTTCGGTTCGGTTCTCTGTGTTGTTTGGTAAGTAATGATTTTTCTTCTTTTTTTAATTTTTTATTTAAAACTGTTTTCGCATTGTTGAAGAAAAGGAGCAACACCCGAGACGCCTTTACTGATAGAATATTAATTATATATATATATATAAATTTTAATATCATATTCAAAGGAACAAAAATTCGAATTCTGAAAATTGTTCTGAAGAATCTGAGCAATAGAAAATCATAAAATTTGCATTTATTAAGTGATATGTGCTTGTTCATTATAGACTCCCCCCCCCCCATATTTATTTTGTAGACGTCTAACGCGCGATTAATTTCAATTATTTTTGAGAGAGAAAAAAAAAGTTTCATTGGGAAGAGGGTGCTAAAATAAAAAATTTTCCTATTACCCTTTTTTCCTCGAATCTAAGACGCACCGCAAATTCTCAACAAGTCTTTGTGGAAAATGGAAAATATTTTAAAACCCGTAATTGCTCCAACTGCCCCATCCAACGCATTTTTTAAAATTCGATTCTAAGCCGCTCCCGATTTTCAGTAGCTTTAATATCGAAAAAAGTGCGGCATAGATTCGAGTAAATACGCATATTAATTTTTAAGGACATAAAATTCAGGCTCAAATTGAAGAATAAAAGTGAAGCATAAATTTCTTAAGGCAGAGAGAAGAATGCTTTACTTTTAATATATATATATATATATATATCTTCATTCCTCTCCTACCTTTTAAGTCACGGTAGCTTAGTGATCCTGGTCTGGAGTCGTTCTTGGCGTGTCATGAGTTCGAGCCCAGAGTCATTGAGTGAATATTAATGTTGTGTTGAAATATTGGCCATGCGAGGGAGCTGCTGTGCACGCTTCAGTATCTAAAATGTAAATATTGTTTGTGTGTAACTTGATTTGTAGAATGTAAGTCGCATCAAGGCAAGTTCCTGTTTTATTAAACATGACTATATTTAAAATTGCGTTTTATTTTACTAATTCGGAAGGATACTGCACACTCATTACCTTCTTTTGATATGGAACATTTCACTTCGTTTATAGTTTTGTGGACAAACGTCTCATTATTCAGTTACTCGAGGGCTTTTGGCGACGAGCCTTGTAACTTTGAACCATGATCAAGTGACGAGAACGACATCTGTGCAGGCACCACGTCTCCTAACTTCCACACCACATTTCCGGGAGGACGTTTGAGCTCTCAACAGATTCAACGTGCATCGCTCCCCTACACGCTGAGTCTCCAGTGGTACTAGGCTCGAACTCATGACATGCCGATCACGAGTCCGTAACCTTCACCACTAGGCTACTGCGAGAATCATTGAAGACTCGGGCTGATACACGTTGAATCTGTCGAGGCTCAAAGTCCTCACGTTGACGTGGGATGGTAGTTAGGAGAAGGGGTATCGTCCTCGTCACTTGACTAAGGTTCAAAATTACGAAGTCCATCTATAAGTATCAATTATTAAACTTTTGAATGAATTTCGCAAAAAAGTGACAGATTAAAGATGAATTTGTCAAAAATGTCTGCATTCCTTACATTTATGTCACGTGGCTGTTTGCAAATGTATCATTTTTGCTCTTCTTAATATTCTCTTCTGAGCGTCATAAACAGATTTATTGATGGTAATTATTTTTATCCTTGTATTTTTATCCACAATTAAAATATATTTTATGGTATATTTTTATGCATCAAAAACATATTTTTGGTATTTTTTTTTTTTTTTTTTGGATTTTGTTAACACATGAGGAGAGTATAAAGTCTATGAAAATTAAGTATTTTATGTATAATTTTTTTATTTCGCGCTTTAATTAAGTTATCGTACATTATTTTTTCCTTATTTTCTCGTGTAGGTCACGATTGTTTTTTTAAAAATGAGCTTGTCAAATTACCAAAAATTTCTCTTTGAAAAATGAATTCTGTGAAAAGCTGAATCTTTTTTTATTAACGTTAAACATTACGAAACAAAAAACGCTGTGCAGTAAGTTATGGGAATGTTAGACTATTAATGCATATAATTATTCAAAATTTCGTATAATTTTTGTGCAATTTTGAGTGATATTTATAAGGTTCGTATTTAAATAATTATGGCATTTTAGGTTTGTAATTATTGAGAAGTAAAAATATTTTTACATGTATGTTTAATCAACGCAGTGTTTACAAAAGCTCTTGTATTTTTAAGAGGGAGTCAGTGTTCATTATCATCGCGTACTTAAAACTGCCTGAGGGCGATTGGAGACGAATCTTGTAATTTTGAACCATGTTCAAATGACAAGGACGACAGTTGGCACTTCACTCTCTTAACTTCCACACCACGCCAACGTGAGGACTTTGAGCCACTCCAGATTTTATGTGCATCAAATCTTTACACGAGGGTCTTCATTGGCATCAGGACTTGAATCCTCGACTCGACAACGTCGATCACGAGTTCATGACCATGACCACTGGGCTACCAGCCACCATATTTTCTAAGTATTTTCATAAAGCTGTGGGAATATGCAAAATTTCTAAGCTGATAATTTTGGGACCGCATAGTTGGATAAACTTGCAGGACAATATTTAGATATAAATGAACGTCCACTTTTTTTTTAATACTGGGAACAACTTGGACAAGGCCCGAAATATTTAAAAAGTCAGTCAAGGATGCTCGTCACAGAAAGTTAATAGTTACAAGTACAGATGTTCTTTGCCTTTTGAAATCTATTGTTGTTAGTGACCATTCGTGTCGATCCGAAATTGTTAAATATTTGCCGTAACCTTAAGTACTACATTATTTTGTATTTTATGTGTGTTTGCATTTGATTTGCCCTTGTGAATTTAATTTACTATTAAATTAACTTTAATAAATTCTTCTTGCTTAAAACTTTGCTGAACTTGTATTTAGAATATAACAAAGGAGAGAGAATTTTCACCTCGCTTTCTATGTTTCTCTTGCCTTAAATCAACCCCAAATATTTTAAGCCAAAATTCTGATATTAAAAATGTGTGAAATGATATATATATTCATATTTTAATGAATAAAATACTTATAATCTCTTTTGATAGTTATATTTTGCTATAATCTCATCAAAGGCAACTAATTTTTTTAGAAAACGTTTTTCTTTTGAATATTTTCTTTTATAGCAGTGGTTCTTAAACTTTTGATCGCCGTAGCCCTTTAGCTTTTACATTGTGCCCCCCCCCCCTAAGCTTTTGAACCCTCCTCCCTGACTCCCATCACTTTTCTGAGGGATTTAAAGATTCCTCAATAGTCCTAAGACTGCCTCTGAAACATATACAGACTTTTTTCCTTAATAAAACAGGAAATATCTAAATAAAAATATTAGAAGATACTAATTTCAAAAACATGAATAACGTACTTAACTGTATTAATTAAACTTTTAATGAGAAGGATACTACTGCATTTCGCTTACAAATTTGTTATACCAGGTGTAACATTTGAAATTTGTCGTCCCAATTCCGGTTTAAGAAAGAAAAGAGATAAAAATGTTCTTTCCCAAGTAGGAGAGTTTGGAAAGACATCAGAACTTTCAGAGCTTTCGTGGTCCACTCGGAAAATGTTTCCTGTAAGTGAATCTAAAAATTTGGAAGGAACTTGTTCGTATAAACACTGGCGTAGCCTTGCTCTGAGTGGGCCTTATATCAAAATTCTTTCGGGTCCTTTTTTTAGATATGAGAACCCTGTTAAAGGAACTAGAGTGACTCATGTTGGGGTCCCGTATCATTGATACGGTGGTAACTACGCCTCTGTTTGTAAACCAATTTCAAAGATCCATTTGTGGAAATTTCTATCAGCTGCTTTTCTACTGATGTAAAACTATCCTGTTCGTACATAGGCGAATGGATCTATAATTCATTCATTTTGAATCTCTAGTTTGGAGTTGGGATTTCTCCAGTTACGGATTTTTATTCCAGAAACCCAGATGGATGCATCGTAATCGTATTGGTACATTATGAATTCAGTTTTGAATCTTTACACATGTATTTTTACTATTTTTTTTTGTTGAAAATATTACGTAGCAATAACAAAACAAAACAAAAAACTGAATTTTTATTCTTGATCGATTGATTTCGAATTTTCGATCAAGAATATTAGTTCCGTTTTTTCGAAATACATGTTCTAGAACAGTTTTTCCTATTAGAGGCAATTTAGTGATATAGTCTAGGATGGCAGATCTTTTAATTTTTCCAGGAGGCTTTTCAATGTCTATCAAAGAGGTTTAACATTAAATAAGAGACCTTCGCGGATCCTCTAGAAAGGTGCTGCCGACCCCCGAGGACAACAGCTTAAGAACCTATGTTTTATGGGATAATCATCACAAAAATAGGTAGTTCCAATGCACTACTAAAACCAAAATAGTTAAGATTTTGCTTAAAAGATCTAGGTAGGATTTAAATTAAAAATTTTCGAGAAATATTGCAATATTTCTGAAAATTTTTTTGTACCTTAAAATCTGCCGTATAAAGCGCACCCATACTTTTCAAGCTGCAATTTTTAATTTGTAGGTTTTTTCGCCGTATAGCGAGGATAATTCACTTTATGTTTTGAAGTAATTCATTCGAGGTGTTATCCCAGGCTTTTGAAAAAATGTTTTTCTGGATCTACAGCCCTTTAAGTTTTTAAGGAATGTCATTTCTTTTAAATAAATAGTATTTCGATCTATGTAGGTCTTAATTTTTTCTATATGCTCATCTTTTTTGTTTTAAAAACTCTATTTTTAATCCCAGCGTATAAAGCGCACACGTAAACTTCGATCTAATTTTTTGTGTGAAAAGTGCGCTTTATACGCCGGATTTTACGGTATATTGGATTTTTTTCAAATTTTTAGTAACAATACAAATTTTTAAGCAATAATGGTGCTATGATTTTAAAAAAAAATTACAACAAAATGTTTTTTCTATTGCAAAACCCGGAGACATTATCAAAAGCAGGACTTAATGTATCTTTTTTTAAATAGTTTTTCGAGAAATGTTGTAATGATTCCGAAAATTTTTTTGTACCGTAAAAGCCAGCGTATAAAGCGCACCCATACTTTCAAGCTACAATTTTTAATTTATAGGTATATTCGCCGTATAATGCGTCTCTTTTACGAAGAAACCTAAAATATACGCGCGCAATGCTCTTATGTTTTGAAGTAATTTATTCGAGGTATTATCC
This sequence comes from Trichonephila clavata, assembly GCA_019973975.1. Lineage (NCBI taxonomy): Eukaryota > Metazoa > Arthropoda > Arachnida > Araneae > Nephilidae > Trichonephila > Trichonephila clavata. The sequence continues at coordinate 86,097 of BMAO01026145.1, forward strand.
CGACTTTTGAAAAAATACTGTTTTTCAGGAAATATACAACTCTTTAAGTTTTTTAGGAATGTAATTTATTTTCAATAAACAGTATTTTGATCTATGTAGAAGTCTCATTTTTTCTATGCTAATCTTTTTTCGATTTTTAGAGCTCTATTTTTATACCCAGCGTATAACGCGCACACGTAAATTTCGATCTAATTTTTTTGTTTGAAAAGTGCGCTTTATACGCCGGATTTTACGGTACATTGAATTATTTTTCAAATGTAAAATAACAGTACAAATCTTAAGCAATAATGATGGAATTGTTTTTTTTTTTTAAAATTATAACACATTTTTTTTTATTGCAAAAACCGGAGACATTATCAAAAGCAGGACTCAATGTATTTTTTAAAAATAGTTTTAAGTGTAAATGTTTCGCACCGAACTAATATTGATGCAATGAACAATATTTCCACCCTTTTCATTCATACTTTTCAAATAAGGTTTTATCCGTAAAATAGCATTTTTTACCTCGCACCTAAAACAAGTGGGAAAAAAGTTTATTTTGCTCTCAAGGTGTAACGATAATACATGCTTCGGAGTGGGCAGATGGGGCGCATATTTTTTTCCCACTCTTGTTTCTGTTATCAGTGACTAAACTGTCGCTCATGCGGTTTTATAACAGCTTCTTATCAGATACGCTGCTTAAGTTATGTTTGACTTCCCGGCGTGTCTTATTTTACGACCGTTTGTCAAATATATTTAACCTTTTGCTTTCGTTACTCTCTTCCGACCGGGGCACACGTTTTAAAAAAAATTATCTTGTTGAGGATTCTGAATCTGTGGTGCAAAATCTTAAACTGTGTAAGATTAAATCATTTTAGAGTTGTCCTTGAAAAGATGAGTAACCCATCATGCGACACGAGCTTTTTCTTTCTTTTTAACTTAAAGAAATATTTATGGCAAGACAACTCAAATTGTTGCTGGGTAAAGAGGATATCATTATTTTCATCTTTTATAGTTCTTCTGACGTATAAAAAATGATTTCTCTTTTTCAAATGATAACCAAGAAGATTGTCGCGAGAGATTTTTTTTGAAGGAGAGATAGTTTACTGAAAGATGTTGAAAGTCGTACTGTAATATGTGTGATAAAAATCACTCTGTAGACAATAAGCTCTGTGAAACAACATAAGAGCTTTTGGAGATAGATTTTGCAGTTTTGAACCCGGTCGAGTGACAAGGACGACACCTAAATTGGCACTTCCTCTTCAAACTTCCTCACCACTTCATCGTGAGAGTTCTAAGCACTGAATTTTTCTTGTGTGACCAATAAGTCATTGTGTGTGGAAAACCTGGTTACTAAGCTTCGAAATGCAATTTTTATTATTATTAAAATCTTTTTCGATACAAATTTAAATTTAAAGCTACGTCAGACAATACATTTATTGAATTAATACTTAACAGAAAAATAGTAGTCATTTTGATGAAGCTTTGCGCGACAAGATAAATGGAAAAGTTCTTACTCGTTGAAAGTTGAAAAAAATTACTTCTCTCGAAACTTCTTTGTTAAAAATAAAATACCATTAAAAATCAATGTTTAACTATTGAACGACGGCAGTAAAATATTAAGAAAAATTTTTTATTACACGTTCAGATAAATAATTTGTCTTATTTTTAAGATAAATTTTCATCTTATATGTTTAAGTAAGATATTATAACCATTCGACTTCACTGATTAAAATTGATTTCCGAAATAAATAATGTTTATGTAATTAATAATTTAAAGTCATTTTCATATTTATATAGCAAACATTATTAATGTAATCATTAATATCTTCTCTGAAAAGATCATCAACAGTTATATAGCAGCGTTACAGATGGTCACTATTAAGCTCGCGGGTAAAAAATTTATGACCTATGCATGATCTGTAATTGGCCAGGAGCGAATTATTTTATAGCTCACCAGGGAGCACTTAGTGATGATGATGAATTTCCATCGTCATTTAGTCTATTAAATTCAATCGAAATCTATTTATTATTCGAGAATAATGGGGCAGAGAGGATTAAGAGCTTTTTTTCTTAATACCCTCTTCTAATTACCTGCCATTTGGTTCTAAAATGAAGATTTTGTTTTATGTATTGTGGAATTTATTTTTATGCCAGAAATGATTTATGCGCTCTGTGGTTTGTCTGGATTTTTACGAGAGTAAGTTGAGTGAATATAAATTTAAGTGTTTATATATATTGTGATGGTACTGTTCAATATGAGGAGAGTTTTTATTTCTTGCAAGGGGGGGGGGAGAAATGGAAAGTATCAATTATTTTTTGTGGCTTAGAGAGGATGCTGAAGTGTATATTAAGTTTTCTTTCGAATTGATTTATATGCATATCCCTTTCAGACCCAGCTCGTTCGATCGTCAGGGTTCGTCATTCTTATTCTTTTAATGCATGAAATATTTTTATTTTAAATATTTTCCTGGGAAAAATAATATTTCTGATCCGAAATATTTTCAATGATCCTTTTTGATTTTTCTCCATTTATTTCATTAATTAGCTTTTAAAAAAGTTGTTTTTTCTGTATTTGTTTTAAAGTTTTTTCTTAAATTTTTCTACGATAGAGTTCCTTAGCTGCTTCCCCATTGGTCAGACTAAACCCCGCCCACCCACAGATCTGTTATTTGCTTTCATTCTCGATGCTTGTATTGACTTTGATTTTAATTTTCAAGTACTTAATTGAACTCTATTATTTCCCAATTTACTGTTTTATTATTCTTTTTAAAGTCAAAATTTTTCTTTTTAAGTAATTTTATTTAACAAAGGGGCAAGAGAGTCATAATATTACAGTCATTCAAAATCGTAATAAGAGGTTAAAGCTCGAAAGAGCTAGGCACTTCGGTCATCCCCCCCCCCGAACGACTACCTTTAAATATTGCATCCTTGTGGTCAGTGGCGTAACGGAGAATATTTGTCCCCTCCCAGCAAAGCCAGGTTTTGAGCTCCAAGCCATACTTGGCGTCAGTCAGGATTTGGGCTGCCTTGGATCCTGAGCACCCCCCCCCCTTCCCTTCGTGTTACGCCTTCCCCTGAACTTGGTATATTCCATCACGAATTTGAGGGCTAGGTCTCAAAGGGTTAAATAAAATGCATTTTTTAAATATAAGCTAAAAAAAAAAAGCGTTTATTAGCTATTTTGACTATTTGGCCATGATTGCCTAGTGGTTATGGGTACGAACTCGTTGCCGCGTGTCACTGATTCGAGTCGTAGTGGTATTGAAGACTCACCGTGAAGAGGAGCTGATGTTCAGAAATCTGTCGAGGCTGAATGTCCTCCCATTGGTGTGGTTGTTTGAAGAGGAGAGGGTTGTGTGCCAGCTCAGGTATCATCTTTTCAATGTCGGTGACGACTCTGTTGAAAATTGTGCATAGTTCATGATACCTTGGTGTATTTTGTTCTGGCAATAAAGTTTCCGTGTGAAAAACAATGATGAAACTTGCCTTCGGAACGTCATGCACAATTATAGTAAAAGATTTCTTATCAGAAAATGGAGGAAGTGAAATTACATGATTTGAAATGGAAGAAAATCCCTGCATCGATGATGTGTGAAGCCAGTTTTCATGTAGCACTTTGGATAGGGGGTTTAATAATATATTTGCTGAATTTTATTTTTAATGCTTTTATTTCAGTTTTCAATATTTTCCTTCGTCACCAGTTTTCAAAAAATTATATGTATCACAAAAATGTTTTTTTTTTAAATTTTTTATCTCTATTATACTTTACGATTGGCTCAATGTTTTTAAAGTGTCTTATATATGCCAACTGTTGGGAAAAAATAAATTAAATTAAAGATTTTTTTTGTTTTGTTGTTACGGTGTATTGATGTGTTCATTGTGACATTTTTTTAGTCAAAATATAAAGGTTTCAATCTTTCGTGAAAGGAGCTTTTTTTTGTGATGCAACATGAACCATTTTTATTCAGTACAATTCCTTCTTATAGACATGTCAAATAGCACTATTGAAAACCCATACAAATATTACGACTCTAAACATATGTTGTAACTTTCTCATTTTATTCTTTCGATATGCTTCACTGAACGCAGATACTTATGTTCAATTCATGTTACAACTGTAATTTTGTCGAAAATGTAATGATCAAATGATGAAGAGATTTCAAGCTTCTCGTTTTTTTTTCTTTCGCAACATCATCTTTTCTTGTCATTTTGGGTCTTTTATTCTTTTTGAAGGTCTTGTTCGGGGTTCATTAACTTGGAAAATGTGTATATAAGAATGTTTTTTTATAAATATTTTGTGGTGTAAGACCTCTTAACATTGGAAGAGGAAAATAATAAAACTAGCGATAGTGATTTTTTTCCTTTTCATAATTGACCTCCCCCTATTTGAAAATACTAAAATACATATGTACATTTTTTTTCAAAAAAAAAAATTCTGTTTTAATGATGATAAATCTTTGTGTCTTGCAACTAATTTTTTAAAATTTGAAATAAAACGTACTTAATTGATGTAACTTTTTCTGATCATGTTTGATAAAAATAAATTTAAAACAACACTTTTTGGGTATCATGAAAAAAATTAGATAATTTATTCTAGTTTTTTTCTAAGACATTATATATATCATGAAACTGTGATTAGCATTATTAAATCAAAGATCAGAAAAAGATCTCCTATATTAAACGAAAAAAATCTTACTTGCGCAAGAACGCTAATGATAATATCACACTCCATTATCTTAATTTTTTATTAACTTGTGTTCCACTCTTTAATATTTATTCTACTTGTTGTTCATACAAAATGTTAAAACAGTTTATAAAATTTAAAAAAAAGAAATTCCCCCTTTCTCTCTTACACACTTATCTGAAATAATAACAAAAAGAAAAATTATTTATTGCAAAAAAACTATTCAAAATGCAAAGAATTTTTTTTAGCGATTTTGGATAATTTCTGAATTTTTTTTTTTTTTTTTGTATGTCGTGGTACGACTAAAGAAAAAACCCGAATGTATAGGAAATAATACATAACTGGTGCGTTTTTTCGGTATAGAAAAATATATGAAAATATTCCTAAAAAAAAATGTTTCCAAGGCAATCTTTTTTCTCACCGTTGAATGTTCATGAAAAAAATGGTTCATCTCTTTATTCCTAGATGCATTGCATTACTATAAAATAAAACCAGAAATGAAGCCGAATGGCTGAGTGGTAGCTTATCGTACTTCCACCTCACAGGTCCGGGATTCAGATCCGGGCTGGGCAAAGTCGACACGGCTTTTCATCCCTTTAGTGGGTCGGTAAATGAGCACCAAGCTTGCTTGGGAACAAAACACTGGGGATTTAGCGTCAGACTGACCACCTGACCTGAACATCTACTTATGTACCTCAGTGCCCAAGGTCAGGAAAACTGAGACGGGCACAGTAGACCTTGGCCCTCCAATGGGCTGTTGTGCCACAGAGTTTAGTTTTGTTTCTTTATAACCAGAAATATATATATATATATCCAATAGAACGAAACACATTCGCAATGCACAAAAATTAAAAAGTAATTTATTTGTGATAAACTCCCTTTAAGCTATTTTGATAAACTTTCTAAAAACTTTTATGGGACCGCGAAAGCCGAGTGGGGTCATGATCCCGAACTCATGGCTGTTGTTGTGAAAATCGCGTCTTGGGATCGAGACATGAAGGAATAGTGATACCCCGTGCAGTGTGATTCAAAGTTCTCACATTAACGTGGTGTGGAAGTTCTGAAATGAAGTCTGCATAGGTCATCGCTTGACCGTGGTTCAAAATTACGAGATCCGATTTGAATAGCCCTCATGTTGGATATCAGTGCAACGCCAATAAGCTATTGTAGCGAACATTATTACTAAGTCCAGAAATGAAACCCTTTGATGACGTCAGAGACGAAAAGCTAATAGTGACTGCCTGATTGTAAGGGGGAGGGTTTCCCTGAAATCCTTTCCCCCTCCATTCCGTCAAAGAACCCTCAAAGAGGACATGCGGAGAGACCGGTTCTGAGAGGGTCCCGGCTGGACGCGAGAGAAGAAACGTGGTTTTGTAGATTAAGATGGTTTGTTAGATTTTATGTAATTAAATTTGTATATATATCTCTAGCCTGACTGTGTATTTTCATATCCAATACGTCACACTATAAACCAATCCAATGCTATAGATCGGTTGAATTGACCATAGTTTTAACGAATAGGTCAGTACTGCCTTCTGGAGTTTTTAAAGTTTTGAAGTTTTTTATATTTTGTAGTGGAAATAAATAGAATGCAATTTTCAAACATTCAGAGAATATGACTTTATCTCTGATAGCATCGCCATTATCTAATTATAGTTGGAAAGTACGATATCGCCACCAATGTGTAAAAGTCTTTTTTTTAGTATCAACTTTTTTTACTCATTCTATATTACTGCGAGAACTGAAACCTAATGGATAAAATTTTATGTATTCTGATCGGGTTGCGGATTGGTGTTTTACCATTGCAGAACCAGTACATTCTCTGGGAGCTGGTATCTCTTTTTGGTGTGGCACCATATAGGTGGTATACCAATCGCCGCAAGTAATTTTGACGTCCAGTTTCCCTCCTAGAGGGATGCATCTGAGCTCTAACGATGCGAAACTGTGTACCAAGCATTTAATTTTGCAAGGAGCATTCAAAGCAAACAGACACTCTAGGGATCTTTTACACTGCGAGAAACGATTTTCAAAACTGAGAGCAAACAGCTCACTTTTGAGTACTTCACATTCTCAAAATAGCTCCGATGCACGCTTACTCAGATTTGAGAATCGCATAATCTCATATTGAGACACAAGTACATTCTCATTTTTGAACCTGTTACGGGATCAAATTTTTGAGAATGAAAGATCGATATGAGTATATAATGCACTCGTATTTGAATCTGTTAATGTATCAAATATGAGTTTAAAACAATAAAATGAGTATGTATAGCATTTATTTTCGGTACTGTTGTATCTAATATGAATTTTTAACAGAAAAATATTTATTAACCCAAATCTTAAGGGATTTAAAAATGTGATACCCGAGTTGTAAATTTTCACTTTCTACATCTTACGTATTATTTTATTTTCATTTCATGAAATTTTTACACTTAACTTCGAAATCAAAATTCATTTTACATTTATTGTGTGTAACAAAAAGGTACTCGCATATTATCGCGAAAGTGCCTAAGTTAAAGATAACTCGCCAAATTGGCAGTAACGATTTCGCATGTGTCCTACGCGCTGAATTAGCAACCATGTACTTCGTTTTATATAATGTCGCCAATACGGTGGCGACAATACGCAAGTATCAACAAAAATATTACTTTTCGAAAGAAAAAAAATGCAACTATTATTTGATCACAAACTGCATGTCTTCGAACTTATACCGCAAATATAAATCTTTGAAAACTGCAAAAATAAATTCGATGTTATCGTTTAACAAATGTGTATGCATTTTGAACTAGTTCCAGAAGCAATTTGATTCATTATTTATATTTATGTTTCTCTAGAAGCATTATATTGTTTCCTTAAAATCATATACAAGCAGAAAATTAACTTTTATTTAAAAAAATTCAGCTCTTCAATAATAAGTTATTAGAAATATCTAGGAAACATTATGATAAATAACAGATTTTTCTAAGTAAAAATTTCAAAACAATGCCAAAAAGAAATAGCTTCTTTACATATTATGTAACCTGAAGAAAAAAACCTTTTGACTAAAGTAACACTCATTAGGCCCAGGTGTGTAAGTACTCTTTATATCAATTGTTTTGTTTAAATAGAAACCTATCCACATGGAAATAAAGAAATTGCATTGCTATATTACAAATTAAGCTCGTTTTTTGTTAAAGCAACTGATCACCTTTCCTATCACCACTTTCCTATCACCAAAGAAAACAAATATAATAGTTTTTAAGTTAATGTTTTTTTAAATTAAAATACTTAAAAATTTTAGTCCTTAGAAGAATGTAAAAACAACTCTAACAGTACATTTTTGCATTAACAAAACATTTAGTTTTTAACCTAATGGAAAGAGCTTTTAGAGAAGTTTTCAGCACCCATTCAGAAGAAAAAATAACATCATAAGGACCAATAGAATCATAATTTAGCAATTTTACTTGATGTACAGAATTTTATTTTCAATACCTTTTTTCAATTATTCACTGTTAACAAGAAAAATAAAACAAACCTAAATCATATTGTTGAAATATTTATTCTGGAAATTGTACACATACATATATACATTACAAAAATTAACAAGAATATAAGTGAAATTTTTGAAACATGTTTTCTTCGATAACTTATTTTTTTATATATATTGATTTTTTTTATAAACAGTATCTGATCTATATTATAGTCAACTCCATCCTTATTTGTACAGAACAGCTGTTTAATATAATATACATTGAATTATCATTTTAAATATAGGTTCTAGTGTATAAAAGTACATAAATAAACAGCTTTTTTTTTATATCAAATCATGTCTTTGAGTTATGAAATGTGAGTGAAAATGCCTTTCAAACAGTGTTGTTTCAAATAAATTACATGTTAGGATATGTGAGTCATCTAAATTATTTACTGAAAAATTTATAAATAGCTGGTTCTGAGAGGAATTTTGAAATTTTCCTCTTTAGAGTAAAAATTTTACAAATGTTGTTCATAATTATATAGTTTTCTAAATGGCTATCTACAAAATTTAGCATAACACATGTAGAGTTATGCTACGCCCATATGAGTATTTAGAACATGACGATAAAGTCTACAATGTGAAACCAATGGTCTTTGGCAGAAAGTGCAAAATGTATGAAATTCATAGATTAATTTTTATCCACAAAAACATATACATATAAAAAAGAGAAAAATTCTGAACTATGTGCAAAATTTAAAATAAATTATGAGTGGAAATATTAAAAATGAAGATTAATGCTAACAAGCAGAAATGAAATTAATGCAAATTAAAAATAAAGCATTCATAATTTAGAAACAAGATAAAAGGTTTAAAAAATACAATTTTATAAATATTACACATGAAGGACAAAACAACAGTTCAAAAAATATCACACATTGGAACAATATATATATATATATATACAGGAACTAATTTGTTATCAGTACACTACACATTAAATATCTTTTAGAAGTGGTTTTGAAATCGCTGCAACTAAAATTTGCCATCCGATAGTTTTCAATCAATGATGACAGTCTCCCACTACGAACTCAAATGAAAATAATTTAACAGAATGGCTTATTCCTGGCAAAAAAGGAATTACATTAAAAAGCAAAAATGTAAGTAATTTTTATAGAAAAAAAATTTGAAAAATATGAGTGCCAGGATTTAAAGAAATAGAACACAAGGTATTTAGAAATGCCAAGAAAAGAAGCAGAAAGAAATAAAGAAATTGAAACCGGAAAAATAATAACTGCGTATAAAAGTGTGGGGTGCTCAATATTGTTATAATTTCTTACTAGTTCTATTCCAAAATGCAGAGTTAGTGTAAAAATGTAGTACAAAGGCCCCACGCTTTTACCACAATGACATTAATTCTCTCGTTAATCATTTATTCTTATATTGAGATTTTAGTTCGATAAAAGCGTGTTTTTTAAAACTATATTTTAAATTTTGGGTCTTCATGTGTGTCAGACTACTGATTTCAGCACTTAGGTATTATCACAACAAATGCCACACAAATCTAATAATAACTTGCCTAGTTGGCAACCCCATTGTACTTGTGTCTTATTGCAACCTATTGGTGACATTATATGAAATTAAGCCCTTGGTTGCCATTCAGCATGTACCACACATAGGAAATCAGGGTGGCCAACTCAGCGAGTTATTTAGAATTGGCGATAATATGCAAGTATCCTCCAATTTCCTGTCAGTTGTATGTGCTGAATTGGCAAACAGGTGTTTCATTTCATATATTCACCAGTTGGTTGCGATAATACATAAGTACCAAGATTTCTTATGTTTTTCCCACTTGTGTACAACATACCTGCAAATAGGAGTTTTTGTACCCAAGCCGTATTAATTTTGGTACTTACATATTATTGCAACATATTGTCGAAATTATATGTAATAAACACATGGTTGTCAATCTGGCGCATACGACTCATGCAAAATCAGGGTCACCAACTTAACAAGTTATCTTGAACATTGTCATTGTTGTGGTAATATGCATTGTAAAATCTGGCGTGTGATGTACACTTTTAACACAAAAAATAAGATTGAATTTTACGTGTGCATGTTACATGCCAGGTATAAAAATGAAAGCTTTAAAAAAACGTGAGCATAGGAAAAAAATTAGATTTCTACATAAATTGAAATGTTGTTCATTTAAAAGAAATGGCGTTCCTTATGACTTAAAAAGTTGCACTTCTAGATGTATACTATTTTTACTAAAGCTTAGAATAAATGACTTTCAAACTTTAAGAGCATGGCTCACATACATCTCAGGTTTCTTCATGAAAAAGGGGTGCACATTATACAGCAAATAAACATAGAAATTAAAAATTGCTACTTGAAAGTATAAGTGCGTGTTATACGATGGTATGCATGATATGCCAGATTTTACGGTAAGAATATAATTTTTCTCTACCTTTCTTTAATGAGAAAAAGTATAAAATATATTATATTGGGTTAAATACAAAGAATCTGATATATATACTTCATTTATTTTCATCCAAATAAACAAAACACTATAGTCACAATAAAGGTATTCTTGAAATAGCCATTTTAAAGTTCAATATGAAATAAAACTAAAATTATTCCATTGTTGCAAAGGAATACTTAAATTATTATTTGCCTATAAGCAAGTGCCCAAAAAATCAAACAATATGACTTATTATGAATCAAGTAAATTTCATTAAGATATGTGACTACCCAAAATTCGCAGTTTTGGTGAAAATTTTCAAAATTACTTTTGTGTTTTTATTTTATAGCCAATACATTTCAGATTCCATAAAACACTCTATTTTGTTTCTACGATATCTAGAAGCAAATTTATAGCATAATTAGTAAACTGGAATTGGAGTTAACAAAACCAGATGCTGATCCCTACACAAAATATTTTTAAGATATTGAATTTAAATTTTTAGAACATGTTTTATTTAGTTGTATCTGTGTTATGAATCAAAATCTAATCTCTGTGTATATACAGTGGACCCAAAAAGTGTTCGTACACTTGCAATTTCATATAAGATTTATTGTTTCCGACTAATAAAAATTAATATTTGGAATTGTAATTTTTTTATATCTGCAACTTGTTCTTGGAATGACATAATTATTTTTTTAAAAATAGTATAACTATTATTTTTGAAAATTAATAATCAAAAAGCTACTGAAAAATTACGCCACTAAAGTCTTCGTACACTTAACAAA